>CAJNJA010097796.1:392-15446 GCA_905231915.1 Symbiodinium necroappetens
GTCCCGCGTTGGGTCTTGGTTTGTTACTAAACCCTAAACCCCTAAAACCCCTAAAACCCCTAAACCCTAAGCCCTAAACCCAAGCCGGAGCAGCGAGGTCTTTGGCGCTTGGCCAATCGACTCCTGGGCCGCCTCAGCACTTGGACGTCGCCGGACGCGGCGACGCGAGACCTCGTGGGGGCCTCTGGGGTTTAGGGTTTTGGGTTTTGGGTTTAGGGTTTTGGGTTTTGGGTTTAGGGTTTAGGAGTTTAGGGTTTAGGAGTTTAGGGTTTAGGGTTTAGGGTTTAGGATTTGGGCTAAGACAGGTGGGTCCTCTTTGAGGGTTTAGGGTTTAGGGTTTAGGGCTTAGGGTTTTTGTTTATTTGAGGGATCTATGAGATATCGTCAGGGTTCATATAAGGGGTTTGATATTCTTGTCTCGGGGCCTGAAGGGCTATAGAATAGGATTTCTTGGAGGGTTCTTTAAAAAGGTTACCACCAGGGCCACCTTGGGGGGTTCTGTGATGTGGGACCACTATCACCCCTTAGGGTTCTTTAATTCTAGTAACTACGCGAAATTCTACCCCAAAGCCCCGTTCTAATTTTACGGGCCCCTACATCAAGGATTTTGCAAGTGCTTACAGGGGTTCTTGGTGGCCTTATGGGTTTTTTTCATGAGGGCGCTCTAGGGTTTCATATACCTTGCCGATGCCTCTGAAAAGCTATAAGCCCGAAGCCATCCAAAGACCAAGGGCGCCTGTAAAGTCTCGTCGTTTCACAAGCTTCAACGCAATCCCAAACTCCCAAAAAGCACGAAAACCCCAAACTCTAAAACCCTAAAGCCCGAAACCCTAAAACCCCAAAAGCCCTAAACACGAAAAGCCCTAAAAAGCCCTGAAACCCTGAAGCCCGAAACCCCCTGAAGCCACAAAAAGCCCTGAAGCCCTAACAAGCCCTGAACACATGGAGCCAAGCCTTTCTCTCGGACCCCTAAACCCGAGCCCGTAGGTCTGCAACGCCTAAAATCCCTAAAACCCGATTATTCTATCAAACACATGCAATTTTGGGCCTCAAGGCGTGGATGAAGGGTTTCTGGGTTGGATACCATTTTGCATTTTTTGATGTAGTAGAACCCTAGTACGTAAGGATTAGAAAAATATGGTCATTGATAATATGGCCCCTAACAGGGAACCGGTAAAGTCCCTAAAACCCTAGTGTGGATGATATGAATCCTGCATGACCTTATAAGACCTTAAACTATGGGAATTATGGTATAGCATATTCCTTAGTCTGCGTAATGCAGGATTTATATCATCAACCGTAGTGGAATCCGGCGATCGGGTTTTGGGTTTAGGGACCCCTCACTCCTTTCCCAACGCCCCGGGCACCGAAGCCTTCGAGCCCAAAAACCGAAAAAAAAAAACAACAAAAAACACAAAACACCCAAACCTCGAAACTCCAAGCCCCAAGAGAAAAAGATCCCCAATCCCCCACACCTCCCTGCATACGAGCACCTTGAACTCTGAACCCCCAAAGGCCAGCTGCCCCAAACTCACTGGGGGGTAGAAAAAAAGAAGACCCGAAGCTCGAAGTGACCCAGGTAGTGGCAGCTTCGGAACTCGAGGCGGCGGCGCTCAGCTGGCCCGCGAAGGCCGTGGTTACAAGGAGGTTGTCTTGCCGATAGTTGTTGCATTGCGTTTTGCGTTTCTGTTTAGGGGGTTGGGCATTCGTGGTTTGGCCTGTTGTTGGGTTTGGGGTTCTGGGTGTGGGGCTTAGGCTATTAGGGGGTCAGGGCTTTCTGCTCAAGGGCTTAGGCTATTCAGAGCCTAGGGCTGTGGCTGACAGAAGAATCAGGGAAAGGACGTGGGTCGAACGGCAGGTGCTTGGGCATTGCCGAGTTTGCGAGTTGGAGATCCGGCGGTTCAGGGATTTAAAGAGCAGGGCTTGCGGTGTCGAGAGCTGTTAGGGTTTAGAGATTAAAGTTTAGGGTTTAAACCCTAAACCCTTTAGGGTTGGTTCGCCTTTCTCAATCTCTAGGGGGGGAAAGGCACAGAGAACTACCTACAGAGAGAGAGAGAGAGAGAGAGAGATATATATATATATGTATATATATATACATACACATAGTGTACTGTATACTTAGGCCTTAGGCCTTTAACAGGGCTCCGTTGCAGTACAGGCATGGACCATCATGGACCCGTAACATGGTGCCGAAGCGTTGGGCGTTTTTCGAAGATGCAAAACTCCAAACCCAATGCCTATTTAATGATTACGGTTTCGGGTTTAGGGTTCCTATGCCCATTTAGGGTTTAGAATTTCAAACTCATGCTAAACCGCACACCCTACACCTTCAACCCTATACATCCTACGCCTGCAACTCTACCCATAGGCTCCATAGTAGTTCCTTTTTGGGAGTACCTTGTCGGATCCTAAATACATTCCACAAAACGGCACTACTATGGAGCCTATGGATAAATCCTAGATCTTCAACTCTAGACCTCAATTATCAGCCCTATAAACCTGTGCTCCTCGATCCTAAGTCTAAGACATTTTCAGGTGGGTAGTTGCCGTTATAGGAGCCTTATAGAAGGTCTATATACCTGAAAGAAGCCTTATAGAAGCCCTACAAAAACCTAAAGTCCCCACCTGTAGTTTCCTTTAACTAAGTCCCTAAACCCTAAACCCTAAGTCATGGTGGGCCTCCAGGCTTTCGGGGCCGAGCATCAGCCGTTTTGGCCGCAAGCTCATCTTCTTTCTGTTGTCGAAGTCAGGACTTACGGTTGATGATATAAATCCTGCATTACCCATAGTAAAGACTATACCATCATTCCCCATAGTTTAGGGTACTTAAGGTAATGCAGGATTTATATCATCAATATAGGGGCTCCATAGAAGGGTGCTTTAAGGGGTTATAGGATGCTAGCATTCAGGGCTTGCTTGAGGCGTTGCAAGAAGTGGCAGTACTATCCCCTGAGACATCGTCCCTTTGCACTTGTACTATAGTAAACCCACCGATGCCCAAGGATTATTCTAGTTTATCAAGCCCTGTATATTGTGTGTGTGTGTCTCGCTGTGCATGATAAAGTTACATTCCAGATGCCAGCAGGATCAGAAGTCGTCGTCGTGGCTGTCGTAGCAGTCGAAGTGGTGCTAGCACGTTAGGGGTGATTAGAGCCACTTTGTCTGCGGTTGACACTATTGATCCTCTGCTTCATCTTCGTACTTTAACCTTTTAACAGCTCGAGATCCTCCACATCAGTCCCCTTGCTTTCGATCCATGCTGCAACACCCTGTCTTCGTTGGATTAACAGCTGGACCAGTTCTCACGACGGTGAACTTGCTGGACGGTGTCAGCAGCATGCGACTGTCACAAGCCACCTGACCGTCACGAAGAAACTGCGTTTATTGGTCCTCCCATCGTTGTGGGCATGCGTCTTGAAACCCTAAGCCCTAAGCCTTGAGCCCTGACGGTGCCATCTTCTTCAGAGGTTCCCAGGGCTCGGTCTCGTAGTGAATTCAAAGCCACCTAGCTCTTAGGGGTTTAGGCTTTTAGGGTTAGGGTTCATAGTTCTGAAATCCTACACCCCACACCAACGACTGCCGGCCCGTAGCCACATCATGCAGACCCACTTTGTCTTGCACGCCAGACGCACGCTGAAAAGCCGTCGGCGAGGCAGCCCCGATGAAGACCTGCCTGGACCTTGTTGAACAGACACAGAGCATGGGGTCGCAGCCACATATTATTTGGGAGCTCTACATCGTAGGGTTGGCAATTGTTTTTTTCGGACTCAGGGGCTTTAACTGCGAGAGTTTTTGCGATTTGGGAGTTCACGGCAAGCAGTTTCTGCTTGAGTCGGTTCTTGATCTTCAGGACCTACGGACAAACATTCGAACTAATTGCAGAAGTGTTGGTTTGGTCTCAGGACTTGGAAACGCTGTCGGCTTGGTATGCCTTCCACCTGTACTGTCAGCCTACAAACCCTGTAGGATGTACCGTATTAAGGGTCTAAGCCCTAAATCCCTAATTAACGAAACCCTATAAACCTTAAACCTTAGACCCCAAACTATATCAATCGCCGGCTGCAAGTTTAGCTTGAGGTCTCCCCCGGTTGTGTGTGTCCGGGGTTGGCGGTGCCGGGTCTCTGCCTGCGACCTCTCTGAAACCCAAGACACATGAGCCATTGGGTCGTGGTCGTGGTGTTTAGGGCTCAGGGTGTATAGGGTTTAGGTTTAGGGTCTAGGGTTTAGGTTAAGGGTTTAGGGTGTAGGGTTCAGGTTTAGGGCTTAGGCATGGTCTTGTTTATGGCCTCCCCTTGGCCCTTTGAAATGCTGAGCCAGGAGGACATGTAAATCACATGGGCCTGGGCCGCAGTCATTGCAGCCTCGAGCGTGAAGTCTTTCCTAACTTATCAGCTCCATACCCACAGTCCGGAACCCTATACAGCCATTATCAAAGGCGCATCATACTTGGAATTTGGTGCAAGTATGGTTAAGGGGCATTAATTAACGTAATTGGAATGGTGTTTTTTGGCTGAACTTTATGGGGATGTTACCAGGAATTGTGCACTTCCCTAAACTGAGTGAGTTCGTAAAATAAGAGATACGCGGCTTTCTGGGTATTCGTGCCATTGCGCGTTTCCCTGCTTCGGCGCAGAGGTGGGGCAGGAGACCGCCTTTCTTGCGATTCAGATTCCACCCCTTCTCCCCAAGCCCGTTGTTCAAAACGGCGTCCATTAAGGGGGCCTTCCACACCAAAATTCCAAACCCTAAACCGGAAACCCTCAACCCAAAGCCTTCGCGGGGTCAGCTACCGCATGTTGGGCAGAGGGCTTGATTTTCCGCAGTTTTTGAACTGGGATTGGGATGAGGGCTTAAGCTTTGGAGGCTATTCGGAGGCCCCTCGACGCAATCAGACGGGCTCCTTCGAATCCACGGGGTAGCTCTTTCCTTTTCAACTTCCATTGCCGTCCGTTATAAGGAGCTTGCTTATGGGTTTCCATAGCAAGGAAAGTGTACTCTGATACATATTTCCATTCTGGCATCTGAACATCAGGCTCCGTAGCAAACGCCCCAAACCGCAATAAAGCCGTTAACACCCTGAACCCTAAACCCTATATGTAACCCTAGACCCTAACAGTCTTCGTTGGCTTCTTCAAGAAGAGCCCAGAGAACTTGGTTTCCCAAAGCCCTGAGCCGAGCCATCGAAACTCACTGTCCCTAATCCTGAACAAAAGCAGACCTAAGTGGGTACTGTTGATGATATAAATCCTGCATTACCTTAAGGACCCCAAACTATGAGAATTACGGTATATATTCCTTCTAGGTAATGCAGGATTTATATCATCAACCGCAGTTCTCTATATTAGGGTCCCTTTTAGAGTCTGTGTATACGGGTGCCGTAGTGTTTTTTGGGGATCTAGGATCTAGAAAGGACCCTGACTTCGAGAACTTCCCAGGTGGCTTCCTTCTTTGGTAGCTTTTGAGCCCAGCTGCTGTTGGAGTCCTTCCCACCCTTGGAGCAGATAATGGCCGCAAAGCAAGTGACAGCGATCAGATCCAAGCCATCCACCTCCTGGACGACATTGAAGTGTTGGGAGACGGTGCTTCGTCGCCAGTGCCAGTTGATTCTGTCTTGGAATGAGCATATGATAGCTTAGTTTCGGGGGCCGGAGTGGAAAATCCTAGGCCCGAGGCCCTAAGCCCGCACTCGAGATTTGAGGTTCGGTCTGTTTTTGTCGAAGAGTTGCCATGTGCGATCTACTGCATTCTTCTGGGGACGGAGCGGGGCCGAAAACAAGGCGTCCCTGTAGTACAAAGTGTTGCAGAGTGTTTCGGTCGGGCCTTCTCTGGCCACAGACTTGTATTCCTAGTTGCCCTAGTGTTGTTCTATGCGCGAGTGTCGATGATGGCAGCGGCTGTGAGAACGACGATGATGGCGATGGTGATGACGGTGATGAATGTGATGATCGGGCTCCCAATTTCGAAGCTCGGCTCCTTGTCCTGTGTAGCACAGCACCTGGACCCAAAGATCTGGCTGATTGTGGTTTTGGCGATTGAGCCGCGTCCCAACCTTGAGGTGCTAAAGGACCATTGCGAGTTCGCTGTGTTCGCCGAGTATAAGAACCTCGACGAAGATGCCCAGAAGAAGCTGCTGCAAGCGCTGGAGGGCGCCGTGCAGCCAGGGTTCTTGCAGGAACATTTCTGATGTTTTTGTGCATCATCCAGCTGCCTTCGCCACCGACTGATGATCCCCCCAGAATCAGTTGCAAAGTTCTTCACTTGATGACCAGAACTAGGGCAAGACGGCTGCCTCTCTGTGCCTCACGTGTCCTTTCTCGCCTGCAGCAGCCCAGCATTTGTAGAGCGGGTCCTTGAACCTTCTTGAAGCCTGAGCCCTGCAGTCAAGCACTGCTGCACATGGCTAGTGCATTTCGTTAGCCGAAAATATGGGAGGCAAAGTTTCCAGAAGATTGCACCAAGATACCACGAACCTTCAGCAGTGCACCCGCGAGGGTTTTGTTTGTTGTATTTCGCTCATTCGAGCCGCCCAGGTTCATGCAGCTTGCAAGCATTCTTTCGCAGTTGGAGCTACGAAGTGGGAAGGCAAGCCGCAAGAACAGTCGAAAAAGTAAGGCCGAAAGCTCTCGCGAAGATAGCGCTTTGGTCACGGCGGTCAGAGCAGCTGCCGACGATCCGCGAGTCGTGGATGCCCTAACGCCCGATGTTTTCGACATCCTTCGGGACTTCTTGTCATCATGGGGTGCACCTATTGGTGCTGAAGAGTTGCTCTACCGACACAACCTTCATGAGGTCCAGAATCGTCACCTATTTAGACAACCGAACCAATTTCTGAGTTCGGATCAGAGCGTTACGAAGCGCAGCTGCGATAGCTTCTGGGAGCACTTGCGCGCAGTGTCTATCGCAGGCCTGCAGCTCTTCCGCAGCATGACGAAGATGCGTTTGGAGTGCAAAGTCGTGGGAAGTCCACATCATAAAGTTGGACTAACAATGGTTGTAGAGGACTCGTTGGGAGATCGGGCTCATTGCGGTGTGTACAACCTGCCGGGGGTGCACAACCAGCAGACAGCAGACCAGGCCATTCCCCTGAACTCCACGTTGATCATCGCTGAGCCCTTCATGAAGATTATGGCCGATGGCACTCGAGGAATTCGCGTGGACAACCCGGAGGAGCCTCTTTCCGCACGTTGATATGCGTCTGTCGTGCGCTTGCTGTTTCTTGGTGCCTTGCTCCTATTTTCGTTTCGTCCACATCTCAAATGTGGCCCAAACCCTATACCCGAAACCCTGTAGATCTGTAGATTTCGCCTAAACCCAACTGGTTACCAACAAGACGAAGAGCCACATGGTAGCAACTGCAATAGATACGTGTATAAAATAGCTTTCAGCATGCTCGTGTTGCTTCCATTACTGTCGTTCGTAATTGCTAGAACTCGTACCTCATCATCAGCAGCAGCAGCAGCAGCAGTAACAGCAGCAGCAGCAGCAGCAACAGCAGCAACAGCAGCAGCAACAACAGCAGCAGCAGCAACAGCAGCACCAGCAACAGCGCTGGTTTTGCTCGTAATTTCATTATAACTGCTGAACAGTCTTTCATGCCACACCATCTCAACCATACATGATGTAATGGTGGCTCTGTTGCGGCTGCTGCTGAGCATGAGGGCTTGGACGAGGGCAAGATTGATGATGAGGATGCACTAGTGAAGCGACAACAAGGTGATGGCAAAGATGGCAACCTGTTCCGGGTCTCGAAGTCATTCCAAGGATTTTCCTGGAGGTCCAAACCGAGAAATCTTTCGCACACACCGTACAGCATGGACAGCTGCCACCATGTTAAATGCCCTAAACCCATCTATACCTTCGTTCTCCTGGTTGCTCAACCCTAAACCCTAAATCCCTAAAACCCTAACCCCTAAACCCTAAACCCCTAAACCCTAAATCCACAAGTAGGGATGTCTTTCTGCCGTCTCCACCGTCCCGGCGACCCGAAGTGTAGTCGAAGTGACTCCAAGACTGGCTAATCTATTCAGACAGAAGCTCTCAGGAGATCCAAATTTTCCTTCCGGGACAGCGACTTCTTCCCCGTCTGGACGCGCGTATCTCCGCGCGGCAACCTGCAGGTGCCGGAGGACAATCCGAAGAGCCCGAGCATGGCGTGCGAGAGCCGGTGGAGGTGCATGACTTGCTGGGAGACTTTCAGCCCGGTGCAACGGTGGAGCTACATGGCCTCACATCGAAACGTGGTGGGCAACTCAACGGCAAGGTTGGAGTGGTAGCGGATGAGCAAGATCTTACAGACGTCGAGCGCATTTCCGTGGAGGTGGCTAGCACCACCGGAATTGTAGAAGTTGTCAAAGTTCGGCCTTCCAACTTGCGCTGCGTGGCCCAGACTTCGTCGCAGGACATCCTTGCCGCCAAGGCACAAGCCAATGAGGCCTTTGCCCGACGTGACTACCTTGCTGCAATTGAAGGTTATGGCGAGGTCATCAGGAAACTGTCGCTCATCAGAACTGATGAGGCTGCCTCCGAGAAGGTGAAGTGTCTGTGCAACAGGTCGCTCTGTTTCAGCAAGCTGGAGCGGTGGGATGAAGCCCGTGCAGACTCACTGGCGGCAGTGGAACGACTCTAGGCTGCAGGGCGAAAGGGTCTGGATTCTGGTCCCTTCCCATGTTCAGTTTTGCTCATTTGTCAGGTTTTCGTTTCACCAACGGTACGAACATCTTCGGTACATGTGCTAGGTACAGATTTTACAGCTTCCACATATTTCCACATGCTAAAAGCAGGAAACTTGTGTTGACTGTTAATTCCACCCTATAGCCGTCGGGTTGAACCTCTGCTTCTCTCTCCGAGAAACACAGATAAGCGTGCTGCCCCTGATGCGAACATCGTAATCTCACGAACTAAGAGGCCCTGGTGTTTGATTTTGTAACCAGCTCTACTGTAATCGCTCTCCTTCGGCTGAAGTATTCATGATTTTTTGCACACATGCACTAATGTGCATGTGTGATACCTACACCTTACTGTAGTATTGTGCAACAAGCTTAATTAGTTTAAGAACCAGCAAATGTGTCTAGTACACACTCCATGGTATTATGGTCTATTCGTAACAGCTGGCGGTCTTGCCTTGCAGTCCACTGGGACTTGATCAGGTCGGAGTCGCACGAGATGCCCCGAAAGCCCTGAAGCCCGAAACCCAGCAGTGCGACGAAGTCTAACTGTCAAGGATTGGGGGCGGGGCAAGGCGCACCTTGGATGATGTAAGATGGGAACTCCTGTTCTACACACAAGTCGTAGTTCACATAGATCGAATCGAACAAGAAAAGTAACAATACCAAGCAAAAGAAGAACAACAAGCATCATGAGCAGCAACACCAACAGCAGAAGCAGCAGAAGCAGCAGCAGTAACAGCAACCACAGCAATCTCAATTTGTTCATTCCATCGTTCGTTCATTCATTCATACACAACTTGATTTGTTCATGTTTTCTCCCGTTCATTCCTTCATTCATGCATGCAGCGATTCGATCATTAATGCATCCGTGCATTCATTCATTTAGACCCCCGCGTGGGTCCGTTCCATGCCTTGGTATGCGTCATGCAAAACCATGCGCTGACCAGAGGACAAATCCAAGAACACAGACCACAAACACACGAACCAGCGAAGCAACCCAAACAGACGAGCGAAGCTATGATCCAGGCAAAGCTGGACAGAAGTGGAGAATGCCCTACAGCCGGCATATGTTGCCTTGCACTACAGCAAGCTGCCAAGAACTGGACAAGACTTGGTGGTACGAGTGAAATGAGTAGGATTTGCATGTACGCACGATGTATACATGCATGCATGTTTGTATGTACATGTATGTATGTATCTAAGGATGCTTATGTATGTAAAGGTGCATGCATGCATACATGCATGCATGCATGCATGCATGTTTTGTACGTGTGTATGTATCGCGTGTATGTATTATGCACTTAATCTGTATGCATGCATGCATGAATGTATGTCTGTACCCTGCCTCCCTGCCTCCCTGCCTGCCTGCCTGCCTGCCTGCCTGCCTGCCTGCCTGTCTGCCGCCACCTACCATATATACGTATGTGCATACATACATCCATGCATGCATGCAGACATACGGACATGCATGCATACATATGTACATATATATATATATTAATATACATGCATAGATTCCAAATTGCACACGTATACACATACACACATGCACACTTATTACGGAACAGCAGTGCAGCACATCGCCGCACAGCACAGCACCACAGGGCGGCAAAAACCGCATAGCATGGCATAGCAGCTGCCCTAAGTAACGTAGAAACACAGCGCATAGCCTAGCGTAACTACAAAACACAGTGCAAAGCTCCATACCACAACACGGCACACCACAACACGACTACACACATCCGTTCTTCGTTGTTTTTGATTCGTGCCTGTAAATCGTACTGGCATACATGCCTATCGTTCAAACCATGAAAGTCTGTGGTATCGAGCCTTTCCTAGCTGTGACCTGTGAGACAAGGAGATCCGGCCAATGGCAAAGCGCACTTCCGCCTAGCATGTGCGATCTTCCGGGCTGGCATGGTTGAGAATCAGACCAAGGTATCGGATGCAGTAAAGCATATTTGCAATGCGGCAGCACTGAATAAGATGCATGCCGATCAGTCAATCACAGACTTGCTTGGAGAGATAGCCAGGATGTCAGAGAAGCCTGTTCCCTCACCTGGAGGCGTAGTGGCGGTCAGGTCATCACAGCAGTTGGCACAGGCCCTTGGTAGTGCGGCTACGAAGTTCATCTGTCTGACCCCGGGTGACTATCCGTGTCTTCCTTGGCCACCAGCATTTCGGGTGGATCACGATGTTACAATGGTTGGCTTGGGTAATGTTACCTTCTTAAAATCTGCAAGCCATGTTTTTGATATTAGGGCACGCTCGCACATGAGCAACATTCGACTAACCGATGGGCAGATCAGTGTGCAAGGGCAAGGTTTCGCTGCATGTGTGGTGAGCGGCACTGCCTCGTGGCTCACGTTGGTCAACTGCACCGTTGAGAACAGCTGCGCAGGTGGAGTTCTGGTTTGTGACAGTGGCCGTTGCACAGTGGAGAGTTGCCAATTCCACAATCTGTCACGGCAAGCCATCGAAGTGAGGGAGCTTGGGCAACTAGAAGCACGACACACGAAATTTCAGCGTGTCAGGCAGGGGGTGTCGGCATACGCAGGAGCGCGCAGTGTTCGCATTGAGCACGTGCTCATCGATCGCACTCAGAACGAAGGAGTTTTGGCCTCTGGTGATCTCAAGACAGCAGAGACCAAAATCCTTGAGCAGAACCTTGATGGCACGGAGCTGCGCCAAGAAAACAATCCCCGGGGAACCCCGGGATGGAAGCAGCGGGCAGAGGCACATCAAGCCGGTCGTTTGATATCAATGATGTCAGCTGAAATGGCAGAGGAGCTGGATTGGAACGGCAGGCTGGTTTTTGTGATGTCGGATTCCACGATCAGGAATGCTGGAGGTTTGGCCTGTAGCTTCGATGAAGGCTGTGCAGCGCAGGTTATAAGGTGCTCTCTGGAGAAGACAAGCAACTAGGTATGCCACTGGACATTTTACGTTTCCTTCTGTTGGGCTTGTAGTCTAAGAAGATCCGATTAACAAGACTGTTCTCAGGCTTTCAGGGGCCAGCCCAGGTCAAAACTTCTCCGCTGGGTTTGCGGGTATTGGAATGATGATCAAGGGCGGGACGGATGCCACAGTGAAGCAATGCCGATTCCTGGAGAACATCATAGGCTTGAACGTGGGCTTCAACTACGCAGGAAATGTTGTTGTCGAGAACTGTGTCTTTGCTAAGAACAACCTCACGGATCTCGTGGAAGACGGCACAACAGACCCTGCACAGTTCATGCGGGATAGGCTCCCTAAGGGGGCGCCATCCGACCTTTCTGCCAAGGTTCAGGCATATGTCGAGACGCACCAGCAAGCTGGTGTATGGAGCACACCGATTCAGCAAGTTGGATTGCGGTTCCTTTCAAAGAAGGATCGGATTCCTGAAATCTCAGAGATATCAGCAGTGGCAGTGGGCACGACAACGAAGCAGCCTTTGCCGCAGAAACTTGCATGGGAAGCGGCTTCGCAGAATCAGTGTCTTGTCCGCCAGATTCCATGGACGCACAGGGTTGAACTTTCTGAAATTGAGGACTGCTGTGTCCGGGCGGGCGGGGCGAGTTGTTACAGGTTTGCCCCTGCGACGGGAACCCGGTAAACATGCGACACCGCGGCATTCTGGCACAAAAGCCCTGAACCCTAGGTTACATAAGCAGGGTGCATGAAGTTCGAATAATAGCAGCCCCCTGCAATTCCTGTATAGTTCCAGTGTAATATACTAATCAGGCTGTTGTGATGGGTTCAGGGTTTAGTGTGATGGGTTCAGGGTTTAGGGTTTGCAGGCTTTGGATCTTAGATGGCCTACAGGTTTGCAGGGCTTGTGCCGCGTGTATGTTTTGAGGGCCTTTAGGGCTCATGGGGTTTAGGGTTTAGGGCGGTGTGGTACCGCACTTGTTTCATCGCACCTGGGCTGTTCTAGATCAGTTTTGATTTGTTCCTGTTCTTGGGCTCACTTGCAATGACCCGAATCTTATTCCTGAGCCATATCTTCCCCCATCCGAATCTGGCAAAAAAGACCAGGTATGATCTGGCAACGCCTTGTCCATGTGGTTTCTGCAGCACAGAGCTCGGCAACAGCGCAGAGTGTCTGGGCTGCGATCATGACTACGGTTTAGTGTCGCTCAGTTCATACAAAGCCAAACCAAAAGAAGGGACTTGAAGAGTTCGTAAGAATAATAGTCATAGTAGTAATAATCAGAATAAGAGTAATAACAATAATGGTAAAAATAACACTAATAGTAAAGAATAATCATAGAAATGATAAGAAAACGACCAACTATTCCTTCGGGGCCCGTTTGGAACATAACGCACCTGGGATTTTGCACAACGTTTACAGTCAGAAGGATTCATCCGATGGTTTGAGGCACAGGGTGCACTGGCCCAACTGAGGTCATGAATGGTTAGCAGTAGGAGCTTGACTTATCATTATTCAACTTTTCTTAAGGCTCCCAATCAAAAATAGCTAGAAAATCCCTAAACCCTAAACCCTATTTCTGTCCTGTCCCGCCTCTAGAAGTACTAGGAGCCTTAAGACTTGGAATAGGGGATCTGTTGCAAGAAGCTCTAGGGCTTGCGGGTTTGGGTTTAGGGGTTTAGGGTTCAGGGCTTTGGGGTTGAGGGTTTAGGGTTTAGGGGCTTAGAGGTTAGAGTTGAGGGGTTCAGGGTTTAGGGATTTAGTATAGGGTTTAGGGTCTAGGACTGTCGATGAAGAAAAACCTGCTAGGTCTGCACAGTTGGCTCCCTCTAAAGCAAGAAGGATCCCGAACTGAAAAGCACGCCCTTCGTTTACCAGTTGTGGGTTTGTTGAGTTTAGGGCTTTGAGAGCCGTAAATTCAACACCTGAAACCCACAGCCCTAAACCTAAACCTTAAATTCTAAGCCCTAAACCGAGGTGCGGACAAGTCGGTCTGCTGAACCACATCGATTTCCCGCCGTTCATGTGCCTGCCGGTCTCGGGGCTTTGAGCTTGGTAGCTGTTTAGGCTTTCAGCTTGAAGGTGTAGGGTGTAATGTAGGAGGCTAAATAATTACCAATACTATTTTGGGGGTTCCTTAGTACAATTTTAGTACAATGGGCCCCAAAGCCCTATTCTAATTCTTAAGGCCCCCATATTAGGCTGTCGCAGTAGGACTTGCCGATGTCATCCTTTAAGACCCTAAAGCAGTGTAATTCAGCCTTCGCCTCTTTATCCATAGACTTGGAACCCCAGACCTTCAACTGTGCCAGAAACGCGGGGTGCTGGTGAACCTCAGGCCCTAAACCCTGGACCTTAACACCTACACCCCAAACCCCTAAACCCCCAAACCCTAAACCCCTAGGCCCCTAAACCCAAGACCCCCAAACCCAAGACCCCTAAACCCTAAACCCCCAAAACCCTAAACCCCTAAACCCTAAACTCTAAACCCCTAGCCTTAAATCTTCCCTCCAAGTGCAGGCTCGTCCTGCCCTCGCGGAGAAGTTGGACGACCCAAATGCACAGTTCTACTTCCGCCCCTCCGACCTGGGTTTAGTGTTAAGGGGTTTAGAGCTTGGGGTTTGGGGGTTTAGGGTTTGGGGTTTAGGGTTTAGGGTTTCGGGTTAACCTCAGGGCTTTAATTTCTGTGGGGGCCTATATAAACACCAATACCCTAAACCCTGTAAGGGGTCTCCCCAATACCACCTAGGAGGTTTAGTTTGGGGTATATGATTAGAATAGGGTGTTGGGGGTTCCNNATTATTAAGGCCCCTATATTAAAAGCGTTCGAGTTTCATCATTGGGTCTTTGACGTGTTTGTAAAGGAGTCTCGATAATGGAGATCCCTGCTTCGCAACCCCCCTGTCTCTTTGGGTCTTGAGTTGAGATCCTGATTTTTTTGTTACGACCCCTGTTAAGGGAGGATGATTTCTTAATGAGGGGTCTACATTACGCCACAGCTATGCTTGGTTTTTAGGTTTGGGGTCTCCGGTATGTTGTTCAGTAGCAGGAGTCTTGTCGTAAGCGTACCTCCTCCTCCTCCTCCTAGTCCTCGTAGTCCTCTCTCCATTGTGCACCCATGTCTTCGAACATCACCGCAGCCTCGGTTTAGTTTCCGTTTCCTCTTAGAGAGAAATTGGGCTCTGCAAAATTTCGCCGTGGTCGGAGTTCGGGGGTTGAGGACCTCTGCCAGGCATCAGAGCACGAAGCTTCTCCCTGAGCGTTGTCTGAACTGAAGGTTCTCCTGGCTCTTTTGGGCAACTCAGTGTCAGATTTGAGAGCTCCTGAAACTCAGAAGCCCTACACCCAGGCACTTTTCAGCCGCAGCCCCCCAGCACTCCCAAGATCAAGCCCCCGAACTCCCCAGGAGGTTCAGATGCATCTGCCCCATTTCGGCACTGGTGTCTTATGGGAGAGGCTCGCCTGGGGGGGGGGGGG
>CAJNJA010097807.1:0-12904 GCA_905231915.1 Symbiodinium necroappetens
TCCCCAGCGTCCGCAAAATCCAGGATGGCAGACTCCGATCCAATCCCTGTCCTTGGGGTCACTCCTCATAGACGTAATGTAGGCCTTTGGGCCCAGACCCAACCCACAAGCACCGACGGAGGACAAAGCTGATTCATTGCGCGAGGTCCATGCGGGCTTGTTGCTTCGGATTGTCAGTGCAACTTTGAAATTGAGGTGTCGTGTCGCTTGCGCCATGAGGGTGAGGTTTTCGGGAGTCTCGGTCATCAGTTTGACGACGCTGCCGGTCGGTCGTTTGTCGAAAAGCGTGCGCGCACAGAGCAAGGCTGCAACATCGGTCTACAGAGATGTTGCATTATGGGAATTGCCTCCAAGAATCACAGTGTCAGGCAAGCCCTCGGTATGGCAAGCTCGAAATGATGGGAGAGTGTTGCAGCGCTCCAGGCATCTGATCGGAAGTTGCTTTGTGCTTGTTATTTCGAAGCTTGGCCAGCTTGGGTTCGTCTTGCGGTCCGGGAGTTTGCAGGTCGTTAGGGCACCTGTGTACGAAACCTTGCCCCCCACCTCAAGTGTCTCTGGTGGTACTCGCCGAGACAATCATGACGAGCATCGCGTTCATCATTGTTTCCATCAGATGGGAGTGTCGGCCGCGCGAATTGGTTTTCGTAAGCGGCGTTGTTTTCAGAGCAGGGATCCCGATGTTAAAACCTGACCCCAGTGGTGCCGAAGCTGGCAGGTGAAGCGGAGCAGGTGGAGAACGACGTCAACACGAATTCGCGCTCAGATGCGCTCCCAGCAACCTTTGCCAGTTTTGCGTATGATGTCCTCAACCCTTTCACCTCCAAGACGATAAACTTGATCCGCGCGACCTGATAAACCTGCTTCATAGATGTGATAGCTCGCCCACCGAGGGTCTACGGCTCGAAGGCTGAGATCGCAGAGGAGGTTTTCAAGTACACTTCCTGCCGCAGAATAGGGGAACATGAGACATCAAGTCAGGCCAATCCTGAGTGCTTCTTGGTTCGAACCACTACCAGGAGCAGGAGTGCTTTCCTCTCCAGGTCCCAGCAGAGTATCTACATGTATGCCGAGGCTCCTATTTCATGGTCTTTCAGAACACTGCTCATGCTGACCACAGCTATGCCGCAAAGTGCGTGCCTGCCCAAATGTGCATGGAGCTTCGGCAGCAGAGGCATAGGCAACTGTAGGGTCGTTGAAAATAGATCTTCGGGTTCCGCTTTGAAGGTTGAAGTGGTTGCCTCGCTTCTCAATGGACACGGCGCCTGGTCCACGTTTAACCAGAACAACGTCGTGGGCATGGGCGTCGTTGAGCGGATCGCCTTCGTTGACCGGATGTTGCAGCAGAACCTGGAAGGTTTGGCGCACCCTGGGCTCTTGTTAAGAGAGCCTGCGTTGTGGCTCCTAGCCTGGATGCTTGCTGCGGCTGTGACCCAGGTATATCGGCAAAGGCCCCCTGGGCAAGTGCCTGGAAGGCATGACGAGGGTCAACGAAGGCGACCTGACTGGCATAATCAAGGTGCGGCTGGGGGCACCAGCGGGCTTTGATGCATGAGGGCCAGAGCTTCTCAGAGGCTGTTTTGGCGCGAGTGAATGCGGGAGCTGCCCAATTCAAACGAAGGTGGTTGGGAACACAGTTCTGCGCAACATGGCTTGTGTCTCAGGAGGAGCGCGCCGTCAAGCTCGGCAGCCTGAATGTCATGGCAGACACCAAGAAGCAGACGCTAGCCAGCATTGTGATCGGATAACTGGCAATTTAAGTTCGAAGTGTCAGTCAGGTGATCTGAGATTTGGCTTGTTTCCCCAAAGAAGCAGGAACCAGGCAAGCATGGTTTTCATCACCACTTGCAGTTTCGGGTACAGCCCGAATTCCGGGACAAGTGATGCAGTTCAGAGCCAGTCGCAGTAGCCCTGCCTCCTGTTGCCGAGGGCTCTGACCTTCGATGGAATGGCACCGCTGCTGCAGTGTTGAGTGAGTGTTGATTAGACCGGAAGAAGAGGAAGAGAGGGGTGGACCGAATTCCAAAGCAGCTCAAAAAGCCTGTAGAGCAGTGTGCTCTTCCTGCCCACGTGCAAGCACAGGAGAAAATCTCAGCCGATAAGTCCTTCAACAAATGCGTGAACGATGCCAGCGTGGGGTACCTCTTCGTTTTCAAGATTCTTGGTCTTGGAAGACGTCGACTTCAAGGTGTAAGTAACTCCAAGTGCCGTAGCACAAACTCAGCTTGCAGATTGCCCAGGAACGGCTACTGGAGCGGTAGCAAGAGCGACGTGGATCTGGGGGCCTTCTCAAAGTATAAGGAGCCCGTGACATCCCATGGAGTTGCGTCGCAAGCTGTGCGACGTTTTCAGGAGGAGCCGACGAAGATCCAGGAGCAGAAGAAGGAGGCGGCCGCGAAGGCAAAGGCCGCGGCCGAGGAGGCGAGGCATCCCAGGGGCATGCCGTCGCAGATTTCCAGTCAGTGCCAGAGCTTTGGGCTTGACGTGCGGGTGCACGAGCTGCATCTGAGGTGTCCCAGCGCCGTCTCTCTGAGCAGGATGCCGTGCTTGTCTGAGGAAGTGCAGAAATGCACCTGTCCTTACGAAAGGGGGGCGCCAGTGCTCGAAGCAACACTGGCGCCTCCTTGGAAGCAGTGGCTTCTGTCCCTTGCCCCCACTGCGCATGCTGTCCCGGGCTCACCGTTTGAACTTTTTTCGCAAGTTACCGGCCAGAGCATTTGAGGCTTAAGCATGTTCAACTGCAGCTCGAGGCAGAGACTGTGTATTTTCTCTGCACTGAGAACGACACCATACGACACCCATCGCAGGCTCACGCTGTTTGAGTGGCTTGTGACCGTGCCGTGTCTTTCGGCGTCTCGGTTGGGGGACGCCTGGCGTTCTGTGTCTCGCTTGCCCATACTGCCATGCGATGGAAAATTGGAGAGAAGCTCAGCAGGTTGAGATGAAGGACGAAAGGAAGGTAGGAGGGCAGATGGACAGCAGCGATGGAGAAACCGCAGGCATTGCCCTAAAAGCACAAGTTTCCCGGCAAGGCAATAATCGCGACAGGAAATGCAACAGCAAAGACCGTAATAGAAATCCAAAGCGAGACTGTTACAATGCCACAAGCTTCGTCCTATTATAGTACCAGTAAAGAATGGAGACAGCAAGTATAAGAAAACATGCACTACAGTAGTACAAACATGACAAGAGCCTTTGGCCGCACGCAAAAAGAGCACTACAGCACGAGAAAAGCTGAGTGGCATATAGGCTGCACTGCTCAAGTAGAGGGGTTGAGCACACTCACCAGGTACCTGTGTACCGAGGCCCCGTGTGTTTCTGTGTGTGTGTGTGTCTGTCTGTCTGTCTGTCTGTCTGTCTGTCTGTCTGTCTGTCTGTCTGTCTGTCTGTCTGTCTGTCTGTCTGTCTGTCTGTCTGTCTGTGTGTGTTGGTGTTTGTGCGGGCGGAGAGCCCAATGCCTGCCCGAATTTCTTGGCATAGATCCGACATTCTCGTCAATGCTTTCTTACAGATGCATCGCTTTAGAATTAGTTTATGCATGTCAGGAAGAGGTGTGTCAGGCAGTTTCTTGTCGCAGTCAGCAGCGTTGGATTCACGGTTGGTTCTAATTCCAATTCGGCAAAGCGTGCAAGTGGGCGATGCGCATGTTGCATTGGTTGAAGCATCGCAGCACACTGTCGTTTGATGGGCTGCAGCACTGCACCAGGTAATGCAGGCGTTTGCAGAATGTGCAGCCTGAAAGAGTTAGCACACGGAACGCCGAGGGTCTGGGGCTTAGTCCGAATTGCACAACGACACAAGACTCTGCCTTGACCTACTTTGACCCTAAAGTCGGATCGTACCAAGACTTCCACTGCGGGCACCAAGAGTAGGATGTTGGCTCTTCGGGGCGTGGGGTTGACGTTTGGCAGTGAGGAGACTTCTTCGGCTCTCTTCCTCCAGAACCGAAAATAGGGTACCTTATTTTGGGGTCCTTATAGTAAGGATCCTATTATTTAGGGTACTATATTAGGGTCCCGTATTTCCGGAAAGCCCCCAATTCGATGTTGTACAACATGCTCTCCATCTTTTTTTCTTTGCTCATTTTGGGGGCCTTTCTATTCGATGCACGAAGGCCAGCCCAAAGCTAGCACAGCAATCCCCAGCAACAGAGATGGGACACTGCGGAGGTGTGGAATTGGGGTGCATCACTCATGAGACACTATCTGCGCCAGTTGCCGCTCGCTGAAACCCTAAACCCTAAACCCTAAACCGTTTTGTGCTCAAAGCTTGGCGTGGGGAGAAGTCAGTTGAGAGTCCACCTCCGCGGGACTTGGCACGTCCAGTGCCCATCAGAGCTCTTTGGCTGCGATTTAGGGTTTAGGGTTTAGGGTTTGGTATGCCGCGTGGGAAGGTATATTCTAATTAACTGAGATAGTATAGGGGGTTTTGATATTTAGAACAGTGTTTGGGGCAATTATACCATACTATAATCATAATAATTAATAAGGAATTCCCAAAACCCTGCTCTAATTGTCAATGCCCCTAAATCACTTGCAGCCTACGGTTGGAAGTGTTGTCTCATGTGACGTGGGACAGAAGCCTTGTCCTTCAATAGCAAACTTCTGTTTCCAAATAGTTTGCCACCCATTTTCCGGGAGTAGTTTCTGTCGGGATGCGGCTAGGATTCGGACATACGGGATGCAAAGATGAGAGATGATGGCATCTACAGAGATCTTTCATGCGTTCTCTGAGACAGTTTGGGATCACGCACCTGACCGCTAGCCTGGTGAGGACATTGAGAGTTCTCTACGAGGAGTTTGGTAGTGAAGAGACTTCCTGGACCAACTGCGGTCCGTTTGTTCGGAGATCATCTGTTTCTCGGTATCCTTTCTTTCCGACCCTTTCGTGCGCACCGGCATCCGGACTCATCCCAATTGCAACTTATTCACATACTGACAGAAACAGAAAGAGAGAGGAGGAGAGCCGTGTCATGATTCGATGTACCGGAGCCTCATAAGCTCACGATAGTAGTACCCAGAGCAACCCATACTAGTAGCCACACTCTCAGAATATTCTAAACCCATTCCGGGAGCAACAGAGCCCCTGAACCCCCAAAACGGACCACAGACGAGTGGACCGTCATGGCCGAAACTAAAGCCTTCATCTCAACACCCCCTAGCTTCCAACGACTGTATCGGACCAGCTTTCGGGTTGAGGGTTTAGGAACCATCTAAGCCTCCAAGCACTCAACCTGTAGTTAACCGTCTAAGCACAAAAGTATGATGTGATATTCTCGGCTATATAGCAGAGTAGTAGCTGGAAGCCCCACTGCCCTAAACCCTAAACCCACAGCCCTAAACCCTAAACCCCTAAACCCGCTGGGCGGGTGGGAAAAAAAACCCCTAAACCCTAAACCTCGAAGATGGAGCTCCGACTTCTGGTCCTTTGCGCGGCCTTCGAATGCGGCCTGCTGGCCTTCTTGGAGAAAGGTGCCTTGAATGGTCTTTTCAGTGGAGGCCTCAATCGCCTGAAAAGTCCCTCCTTTTTTTTTAGGGGTTTAGAGACTTGCTGGGTTCAGGGCCGAAGGTAATTACTTAGGGTTTCAAGGTTCGGTGGGCTTTGGGAATTTTTGTTGCCCTCCTGGCAGGGATGGCAGTCGCGCTTTTCCCCGTGACCTTGTGATGGCAACATCACCTAATCCGCCCTAGTTCTGGAACAATCGCAGAGAGCATCGCGCGGACTTTCGGAAATGACGTGATTTATATCAGGCCCCATGTTTTGCCGTGTGTCTTGTCTCTTCATCAGCAGAATCCGCCGAGTCTTTCCTTTTTGGAAGACCTCGCTGCCAAACCTCAGATCAGAAAACCGTAGTTAGTAAGGTGTGCCTTGTCTGTAGTTGGGCATGCTCTTGCAGCCTGGGGGCCAAATACAGGTGCCCTCTCCCCTGACCCAAGATTAAACGGTTCCAAAATCTCTCGAAGCCGAATCCCAAATTTTGACCCTATAAACCCTAATCCTAAACAGTTTCCGCCACATCAAGCCTTTCGATGGCATGAGCGGCTGAAAAACCCGAGGCACCAGGTGCCTGTCGAACTTCCAGGCCACCGGGCTTTCTCAAAGCGACTTCCTCTAAACTGGGTTCTTTGTTAAGGGATTTAACTTAAGTTACCATAATAGGGATCTATAGTAAACAACTACCATGGTTTCATTATTATGGTAACTTAAACTAAATCCCTTAACAAGAACCCAGTAAACCTTAAACCCTAAACTATAAGGGGGGTTCCGAAAATAGGGGACCTAAAGATAGTACTCTAAATAGTAGGATCCTTATTGCGGCTTAAGGTGAGACTACGCAAGCCTGCTGCAAAAAGGGTTTAAGGATTAGGGTGTAGGCTTTAAAATTTGAAGATTAGGGTTTAGGGTTTCTACACGGGCGATTCTGCTCCCTCTGAAAAACCGCATTGAGCTCATCGTCTTCTTCACGTTGTATATATCAGAGTAAATGCGATAGCCTAACATGGCATGACAGAACACAACATAACTTAACATAGCAGAGCATAGCATAACATAGCCTGATTTAGCAACAGTGGGGTTAATGTATCAAAATATTCAGTATGTTGCATCGTGATACATTGAGTAGTTTGTTGTTGATCGTCATAACATAAAAAAGTGTACTGCAATAGCATTTGATAAAGATGAACACAGATACACATATGCACGTGGAACTATAAACATGGATACACGGATAGTTGTATACATATATGTAGGTATGGAGGCAGATCGGTAGAGCAAGGTGGTACTGGTGTAATTAATGGTGATCACCATCATCATCGTCATCTTCATGATTGCCATCATCTTCATTATTACCATCATCATCATCATCATCACCATCATACCCTAAACCCTACACTCGTAAACCCTAAACTCTACACTCCTAAACCCTGAAACCCCCAGAATGCTAATGGCCCCCGTTGGTCCCCCAATCTTTGCTCTGAGCCGCCTGTTCAGGCTCGCAAACTGTGCCATGCAGGCACCGGCTTGCACCTTTCCTGCGTCAGCATGTTGTCAACATACGTATAGGGGCTTAAAGAATTACCAATGCTACTTTGCCGGTTCCTTAGTAGATTTCATAGGGGCTTAAGGAATTACCAATGCTACTTTGGGGGTTCTTTAGGAGATTTATAGTATTATGGGCCCCAAAAACCCTATTCTAATTATTAAGGCCCCTACATTAAACCCTAAACCCAAAACCCCAAACCCAAAACCCTATTCTAGTTACTAAGGCCGCTACATGAAAGTCTGTGGGCTGCCGATAATGGGGATCTATGTCCCAGGGTTCTGAGATCGCTCTCAGAAGGACTGAGCCCCACCGCCCTAGTGCTTCAGCCCGAAACTTCAATCCGGGCCTAGATCCTGCGAGTTAGGGCTTAGGGTTTGGGTTTTAGGGTTTAGGGTTTAGGGTTTAGGGCTCTTGGGGCTACGACTTGAACTACCATTCAGGGTGTGCGAACCATGCATTTTACTCATGTCGAAGCCTTTGAAACACCCCTAAATCCTTCGTTGGGTGTATTCCTTGGCGGTGGTAGTCAAGACGGTCCGCGCGGGTGTGAGCGTCGAGCTCCCATATTCTAAGCCGCAACCCCCCTAAACCCTCAAACCCCAAAGCTTGAAGAAATTATTCCCAACACCTATAATAGGAACCCTTAACAGAAACCCTGATAGGAAACCTTAAAACAACCCGTACAGGAACCCCAAACCGTGAAGCCCTACCCTTACAGATCCCTTGTCGAAGACAACCCTAAACCCCAAACCCTACAACTCCTTATCCCAAACCCTAAACCCTAAACCACAAATCCATCAACCCACACCCTAAACCCTAAACTTGTAGTTCTTTGAAAGGAACCCTAAAGGCCGTACCTACATCAAAGGATGTTGCTTCAACTCGACTCTCGAGATGAGCACACGCGCTACTTCGTGACTCGGATTGCTTAGATACCGCGGATTAGGGAGCGAGGGTTTAGGGTTTTAGCAGTCGTGTTAAAGGGGTTTGTGTACGTAAACCTGCGGGGTTCAGAATCCTTGTATTGCCAGCCGTTGGTCGCTTCAAGTGCCCTGAAAGCCCACCAACCCCACACAGGGAAGCCGCAGTTGGTCGCCCTCGCTGCCTCGGATTTTGATCGTTCGGGATACTGCTGAGGATACGACATCTCCAGACTTCAGGGTGTGTTAACCAATAGTGGATGCTGACATATCCACTTCTTTGAAGTCGGCGGTGGGAGGGTGCTGCTGATGTTCCACTGTTCCTGTTGCTGGTTTTGCTGTCTTGTTTCTTTTGTTCGTCTTCGTCACCGCCAACTCCGTAACCCAAGCCAGTGGCATCAGCATCATATCATCGCCATCACATACCATCACCATCACCACCCCCAATACTTTAAGCCCTGGACCCCTAACCCTACTCTTCATCCGTTGTCTTCATGGGGCGTTTCAATCTGTAAAAATCGTGTCGTCGATCAGAACGAGCTTCGTTCCCGGAGCGGCTTAATGTTTGCCTGCAAGGGATCAGGGTGTGTGCTCTAGGGTGCTGGGGTTTAGGGCTCTGCAGAGTTTAGGTTTTGAGTCAACACTGGTGATCTGGTGTTTAGGCCTTATAGAGTTTCGGGTTCGGGCAAACGGATTCTCGATCGTGGAGAGCCCAAGACGACCAGAACCTGCGCTATGAAGTTTCGAGCGTGAACTCGTGAACACCTGCCAGTGCTCAGGGTTTAGCGACTAGGGGGCTTCCCAACCTTGAGCAACAGCTCTTGAAGGCCCTCCACGTTAGTTGAGGTAGGCTCTCCGTTGTGAAGCCCTACACTTCCTGAAATGCTTCCTTTCAGCCTGCTGGGAGGTCTACATGATTGGCTTGGGCTCTTTGGCCCTAACCTGGGAGGCCACCCAGGGTGGAAGGTCAAGTTTGCCGGCACTGCTATGCATTCGCAAAGGTGCCAGAGACTGCTACAGGCAGAGAGGGGCTTGAGCTTTCTTAGTGTCCCCGAGAGTTGTGGGCATACAGAGTTTTGCAGTCACAGCAGAGCAGCAGCATCAGGAGGAGGAGGAGGGGCAGGAACAGTAGTACTAGTTGTGGTAGTATCGTAGAAGTAGACATTGACGTAGACCTGGAAGTAGCAGGAGTCCAGCAGCAGCGGCAGCAGCAGCAGCAGCTGTAGCAACTTAGTAGCAGCAGCGGTGGCGGTGGAGGTGGGGGTGGCAGCAGGAGCAGGATCAGAAGCAGTAGCAGTAGGAGTAGGAGTGGTAGCAGCAGCAGCAGAAGGAGGAGGAGGTGGAGTCGTAGTGGTCGTCGTCGTCGTCGTCGTAGTAGTAGTAGTAGTAGTAGCAGTAGCAGTAGCAGCAGCAGCAGCAGTAGTTGTAGGAGGAGGAGCAACAGTTGTCGTCGCCGTCGGATCTGTTTTGTGAACATTGCGAATAGTAGACGGGCCCAACCAGAGAAGCGACAATAGGATGCACTACCGATGTACCGCATGTCTGTTGGCAGGTGCACCCCAAGCTCAAGCCCTTCCGTTTCGGCAAGGCAGATTCCGAACCGTAGCTTGAAGGCGTTATGCCAGAATGTAGCGTGTTGCGGGTTACAGGTGTCGGAGTGCAGACACAGCGATTTCAGAGTTTTGTTTGGTGGACGTCTAGGTACCGCGCTTCAGCCCAACAGCGATTCAGGAGTTGTGGCTTTAGTGGTATCTCAGCCAGCAGTGGTGAGTTTGAGAGCGTGGGCAGACTCGCTGGCTGACGCTTCGAGCCCAGCTGCAAAAGTGGTGTAGGGCTGGTAGGGTGCTGACAGGTTCACGGGTTTCAGACACGAAACTTATGCAGGCTGGAAGCAAACAAGATATATTTTGTGTGGCGCCATGGAGGTGGCTGAATTTAAGTGGCGGGGACCCAGAATGGAACTGGCATGAGAAACCCGTGCCAAGTCTTTTGTATCACGAGTATCACGAGGGCACGCATGTGCAACACACTCTGTTCGACCTGTGTTGCTTCACAGGGGTGCTTTTGCCTCGTGCTCCTTCAAGACTTCCAGGTCCGAGGCGGTTTGCAGGGCTTGCTTTACTTTCCCAAACAAGGTGGAACCGCACCTCACAGGCCCATGTTTTAATTTGGGCTAAAAGTACAACTTCGCTTGCTGTAGCGAAGCAGGTGGCCGCGAAATTGTGGAGTCGTCAAAGCTTCCTGTTTCATGTCAAGTGCGGAACCAGCTCCTCGCTTCGATTCTCTTCGAAGACTAACTATTACCGAATCCGACTTTGCTTGTAGGCGCGGGACATCGGCATGACAGTGTACCTGCTGGTGATGTTGCTTCCTGGTTGGCACCTGGATGCAGGGTGTAGGGCGCAGTTACAGTACCCTTATTTAATGTAGACCCCTCATTACTATAAATCCTCGAGTGGGGATCCTGCTATTGGGGGTTTGAAAGCACGGGGGTTTAGTAGTAAGGAGTCTACTTTGGCTGCATGAGCCAGTACCCAGCACCCACGAAACCAGTAGCAGGCACTTAGCCTAAAGCTCCCAATCTCCATGTAGACTGTCATCTTTTGTATGGTCAAGACATTCACTCGAGGCTTGATTCCAAGTAGAGCTTGTTCCGCCCTACAGTATGTCCATCGCAAAGCCGCTTCCCAAGATCTTCCCCATGGCTCGGCCCCTGGACACACGGAGTCGGATGTAGTGGGCCGTGAGTGATGGCGACCCCCCTGCGGCCAAGCCGAAGCCTGCAGCCAGGAAGCAACACCGGCTACACTCCTGAAGACCCGAAACCGCGAAAAAATCCAAATGTTACTGGAACCCCCGACCCCTAAGCCCTCAGACCTTGCCTGGCAATTTCCGGGTGTGAGCCTCCAAAAAACAAGCCCCAAAGCCCCAAACCCTAAACACTCTGCACCTGAGGCCCTAAAGCCTGAATTACACACTGAGACACCTCAAGCCACCCCGCCCCCCCGGACCCCTCAACCATCAAGCTTGACCTCTTCACCCTGAAGCCAGGTGGTAACGGTGACGACATGAATCGCGTACTACATGTGTTGTGATGCTGGAAGAAGCAACTCGCACGTACGGTCTATCACCGCTCTTGACTCCCAGCCCTCACCCTGTGCCAAGTTGCCAGTGGCAAAAACCCGAATTCAACCCTACCTAAACCCCCAAAGTAGGTGAAATAATGGCCCAAAAACCATAAAGCAAAGGCTATTTTTCTGCATACTTTCAGGGTCCAGGCCTAAACCCTAAGAGTCGGCTCGGGGGTTTAGGAGGCCAAGAAAAGGCCCTACACCTCCAAGGTTGTGGTTCTCCCTGTCCCTGCCGATCCACGTTCTGGGGCCCATGCTGCCCGGAACGATGTTGAGGGTGGTGGGGTTTAAGGTTTAGGGGGGGTTCTTCGGGGTGGGACGCGAAGTTAGGGGAGGCTACCATCTGGGCCGGAATAATTGCCTTAGTTAGGGGCTGAGTAGGTAACCTTTAACCTTTTGGGGCTTATATAAACCGAATATAGTTCAAAAGGTTAACTTTTTGTTGGGCTAAGGTACTCGGCCCCTAAGTTGCCGATATTTGGCTTTCGGGTTTTTGGGGTTTTGGCTTTAGGGCTTTAGTGGGCAGAACCAGGAACCTGGGCTGTTGCTTGCGAGCGGCGCAGTAAACGGGTCCGTTGATAGCGTAGATCCGCAAAGTGGGCTGCCGCCTAAACCTTAAACCTTCAACCCTAAACCTTTTGTCAAGTGTCTACCCCATTTTTTTGTAAGCCCCACGGGTTTGGTCTCTCGCAGCAGTTTACTCTGGGCTCCCGAGTTGCGAGAGTCCAAACCGTTAAACCCATACGGTCCACAACTCAGGCGAACTACAAAAAGCCTTTGCAAACCCTTGTTTGTGATGAGAGCTGTGCTTATTTCGGCAGCAGGAGTCGTTTCAACCGCTTCTGAAGGGGTGCAGTAAGCAGTCATCAGTACTGCGAGTATAGGCTGCTGTCCTTCTCGTTCGCATTGTCATCACAACGGCCACCAAACACAAGCATCATTGTCAGTTCGAATATAGCTAGCGTTGTCATTGTTTTAACTATCTACTTGCATGTATATTGCCGCGAAAAGACTGCAGAACGATGTCGGACTTCCCAAACTGACGCCTGTCGCACGACCTATACTATTTTGGAGGTTCCTTATAAATATGAATATATTACATTAAAAAGGAGCCCAAAACCCGATTCGAATTATTAAGGCCGCTACATAAAGAGTTCCTGCATCCAAAAGCGTGATTTCAGTAGGCCGCACACTAAGACGGCTCTCTCCCTTTGTGCCCAGGTTCTTCGCGGATCCTATGGGCGCTGTTGTGGGTAAGTATCTCAGTAGCATGAAGGCTCGATACGGGCAGCGTGGTGTCCGTGGGAAGGGGGATTTAGGGGCTTAGGGGTTTAGGGTTTTGGGAATTGGGGATTGGGTTGGTCGGGCCTAGGCTGAGTCTTAAATTTGGCAAAACAGATGCCCATAGGCTCCTTAGTAGTTCCTCTTTGGGATTACCTTCTAGGATTCGAAATATTTAAATATTATGAACCATAAACAGGAACTACGTAGGAGCCTATGGGTGATATTGTGTTCCTCCGCAGCAGCGGAAATTCATTGACATACATGCCGTGCCTTGCTCAGTGTACATAGAAAACGCATATGTGCATTAATGAGTTAATGAGGGTTTCTTCACGTTGGGAGTGATTTTGGGCGGCCGGTACAAAAAGAAAGTCACAGCCGCAGGACATGCAACGGATGATAGGCAGACTTAAGAAGTAGAGTGGCTTGACTTGATACATGCAACTCGACCTTGCCTCGCACACACAGACATGCAGAAATGTGTAGTCCACCCATAAATATATATACACACACACACACAGAGACTCTCTCTC
>CAJNJA010097807.1:12931-46949 GCA_905231915.1 Symbiodinium necroappetens
CTCTCTCTCTCTCTCTCTCTCGTTGAAACTGCAATACTGACAACCACTCCGGCAACTTGCCAGGGAGTTGCAGTTTCTCAATCTTTGCCACTTCGATCATGGCCCGCAGCTTTTCCAGAAGACAAGCCCATGTCTCCCAAAGTTGAAGCTGCAGCAAAGCGACCAGAAGAGTGCAAGCTGCCACACACACACACAAAACAAACACACACACACACACACAAAAAAAACACACACACACACACAACAAACACACACACACAGAGACAGAGACACAATGTCTTTAGGCTGTTGCTCTTCTTATGGTTGCTTAGCCTGAAGTTCCGATCTTCATCCGGCCTGCAGGACAAGGGCGTGGTGAATCCAGTTTGGTGGAGCCGTGGCGGCGTCACGAAGACCATAGGCCTGACAGTTTGGGGATTAGGGCCAGGGTTATGGGCTTAAGGTTAGGGCTTAGAGTCTTAGAGCTCAGAGTTTAACTCGGCCTTAGGATTCACGATCTAGGTCTTAGAGCTTGGAGCTCAGAGTGTACGGGTTTTCTCTTCATTTTGGGCTCAGATATGTGGAAGCTTCTAGCCAAAAGGGGACCTCAAGAAAGACCCTAACTAGTAAAGCCCGAAAGACTCTAAGCCTTGAAATACGGTTGATGATACAAATCCTGCGTTACCCATAATAACATATAATATACCATAATTCCCATAGTTTAGGGTCCTTGAAGTAATGCAGGATTTATATCATCAACAGTAGTACCCCTACTTCTCTGAACTTCCCCTTGGGACCTCTTAAGCCCCGAGGCCGATACCAGGAGTCCTGTGCCCTAAATGGATAGTTCTCTAAGTTAGGGTACCCTCTTGAGGGGTCCTTTTTTTTATAGGGGTGCTTTACTATACTGGGTACCCAAACAGGGATCCTAGTTTAGAGAACTCCCAAATCCTAAACCCTGGTTGAGGCTCTGGGGTCAGGACCGGGAGCGACAGTTAGGCCCAGATCTGTGCCGAAAGGGCTGATAACTTCCGCTACTTCTTGGCTGGGCACGAAAACCCGAAACCCTAAACCCTAAACCCCAAACCCTAAAGCCCTGAACCCCAAACCCTAAACCCTAAACCCTAAACCCCATACCCTAAACCCCAAAGCCCCAGAACATGCTCTGAATCTTGAGCCCAAGAGTTGCTCTGCGGCAGGCTTCAGGGTTTTAGGAACTTTTAGGGTTAAGGGTTTAGGGGTTTAGGGTTTAGGGTTTTAGGCTTTGAGAGATATGATGCAGGCGGCAGCGCAGCTGTACTCGTCTTCACGATGCCACTGAGCTTGGAATTTCGGAGGCTCAGGAGGCTTGGGGCGAGATCCGGGGTCACAGAGCAGTGTTACGAAGATTTAGCATACAGGCTTAAATGATTACCTACCCTATTTTAGGGGTTCCTTAAACCAAGCCCTAAACCCAGTATACACTTCTAAACCCTAAAATTGGGACCACAACCCAGGATCACGTTCGCCGGCCCCGCCACCATCCCTGAGCGACTGCTTGTGGGCATCGTGGCCGTGCTTGCGGAGGCCAGAGTTCGTCTTCGGATTGAGGTTTAGGGTTTTTGGAATTTTTTGGGCTTGCGGTTTCAGGGCTTCAATTTTCTGTCGAGGGTTTGGGGTTTACTGTCTTCGCGTTGAGTATTGACGGTCGTACAACTTATGGCCGTACAACCCAAGGGTTAATCAGCTTCCAGATTCCAGTAGCTGCACGTGGGTCTGCAACACTAGCAGCAGCCACTCCCGAAGCTTTCAGAAGCAGCAGCGTTGACATGCGATCCGGCTCTGGTGCTTGCGGGTTTGTGATCATGTGTTCACCCTCTGCCAGGTACCGCTCACACAATCGCTCACACTAAACTCACACGTGAATCTCAGAAAAATACATTCCAACTATCCCAGAGCTTCCAAGGCATTGCAACTCTTAAAACTAGACCTTTCGTTGACTTTCTAGGCCCTGCATGTTGTTGCTATATGGCTACATATCTTCTCAGTTTTAAAACGCGGTTTCATTGAGGCCATTGGCGGTGCCTACGACAACCTCCTCCTGGTTCTTGTCATCGTCGGATTCCGAATGGCTCCCGCCTTGGTTTGTCATTTTGCAGTACTTGGAGGTTCATGGTAGTTATAAATGGCGTCATAAGTCCCCTAGTATGAGGTATAATTGGTGAGACGATAAGCACATGATATAGGGCTTCGGGTTCATGTATGTATGTATGTATGTATGTATGTATGTATGTATGTATACACACGCACACGTAGTTACTTAATATAGTCCAGACAGCATTGCCAGAACGTGAGCACAGCAAAGCCGTGGCTTCGGTATCGGAGTTCGCGGCGCCAGCCCTGCCAGAAACGCCGTCTCACAAACTCAATGTAAACCCTAAACCCTACACCCTGATGACTCTTTAGTGGGCACCTTCCTTGAGCTTTTACGGTTTAGGGTGTCGGGTGTCGCTCGGTTCTGACTTCCCTGCCAACCGGCCACCATCTTCTACCCTTCATACTGAAAACCTAAGCCCGACTGCTGAAACGTCTGAAAGCTTAGCCGAGCCCCTGAGCTTTACGACAGCCCCACGCCCGAAAACCCTAAGACCTACACCTGTGAACATAAGCCCCTAAGCCCTAAACCCTCCCAGCGTCCGAGCTTTGAGAGCCCAATACCCCTTTTTTAAGGAATATACCTTAAATTATAGGGGCCTTAATACTATGGTTTAAGGTGTATTCCTTAATTAAGGGGTATTGGGCTCTCTGGGTTTGAGAGCCCTTCAGAGGTGCTGAACAACATGCAGTTCGGCAGCTTCGCCTTGCGACACGACGGGCCAATGGTCCACGGCGCATCGGACTTGGTCATCGCCACCCGGCTTTGGGTTGTAGACGTGGTACCAAGCATTACCCGGGCCTGGATGCAAACAGGGTGCTGTAGTAGGAGAGGAGATGCTTATTTAGGCGTGCTTCAAGATCCTACTCTTCCAGGTCTGTATGCATGGTCCCAGCTTTTTCAGGGGCCAGTCCCTCAGAAAGCTTAAACAACCGCAGCCCTAAATTTATTGCAGTTCCTGTTTTGGTTTAACTACTTTTATATTTAGGATCCAATAAAGTAACCCCCCCAAAAAAAACAATGGAGAATATCTGTAGATGTGTAACTCACGCTGCACAACTTGGAGATGAGGGCTTCGGCTTCTGCATGGTTGTCATCCTTTGTGGGGCTGTCGGAACGATGTTCACGGTTTAAGTTTTGATTTCCATTCAACTTTGCGCGGCTGTGAATCCATGGTTTAGCACCGCTGTTAAGGGGTTAGGATCCCACGTATCAGAGAGGTGTGGGGTTTAGGCGCACGATAGAGGGAATGGTACGGTTTAAGGTTTAGGGTTTAGGGTGTTCACAAGAGGGTCAGCGTTGAACTTGGGTGCTTTCCTCCCACATTCCAAGTGTCATTTCCGTGCTGCGACTTGGCAGTTCATGCACAGCTATAGGTTCTTTCTTATAAATCCCCTGGTTAGTATGGGTTGTAAATGTGTAGTCGCCGTACTTATAATAACCCCATTTATAACTACCCCTGAACCTCCAAGCAAGGCACCTCACGCCTTCCTGGCGCCTCGGATCATGATCTGAAGAGCGTCGCTCACAGTTTTAGGGTTTAGAGGGTTGTGGCTTTTCGCGGCTTGTGCCTTTTGGGCGCCGGATAAGTCCGTCCTGCATGCAAGGCTTCCGCAGCCTGGTACTAGTTGTGAACATGGTGGTGCTCCCACTCCACATGCCTTTCATCCATAAAAACCCTACTTACACCCCTACAACCCTCAGCCTTAAACCATCCACGGATGGCAGCCCTGCGTGATTGCACGGACCTGATTGTGTAGCCGGCCGGAGCTTTGAGTGTGCAGAGAGCATCATCTGTAGCTCTAAAGGTTAACCAGTGTACATCTAAACCCCTAAACTTCGTAAACCCTATCTCCCCTTCCCCCAGCCCCCTAAACCCTAAACCCTATAAGCTTGAAGCCTTTTTACCTAAGCCCTTCCAAGGCTACTATTACTAGGGGAGACTGGGGCTCGCATTGGATCTTTTGGGTACCACTTGTCAGGTAGAGAAGTGTTCTGTCGTAAGTGATCGAAGAGTCGGTGCGGAAAAACCCTAAATCCTAAATCCTCAACCCCTAAACACTAAACCCTAAACCCTGAAATGCAAAAGCTCCGACGAGGTCGGTAGGGGATGTGCTCGCTTTAGCAGAATTTTTCTCGGACCCGGCAGAGGTTTAAAGGGTTCCGTCCAAGCTTGCGGTCGTGCTCTAGCAGTTTTGCTTGCCAGCGGCACCACCCCAAACGGAACGCCGAAGTTGCCGACATACCTTCCCTAATTTAGTTCACATGCCGAGACAATCCGCTCTTGTTAACACGCAGAGGCAGCCCCTAAACCACTGTCAGTCAGGGCCCACCAAGCAGTGACCCACACCCTCTAATCCCTGTAATCCTTCTAAGCCTACCCCTATGGGAGCTTTAAAGACCCCTGAACCCCCGCCCCTGACCCAAAAGCTGGAGAGCGGCAGCGCAAAGGGCATGGGACTGCTCAGAAGACCATCGTTCCTGGGGCTCGTAGTCTATTTAGGGTTTATAGGGTTTAGGGTATAGCGTTTTGGGGTTTACGATTTAGAGCCATTCGGTTGAGCTTGTGGCCTAGATTCTCAATTATGGCCCATGTTGGCGACCCAAAGGAGGACGATGGCCGAGCCTCCTGGCCGAGGAAGGCTTCAGAGAGCCGATATGTGCGGCCTCGTGGCCGGTTCTTTCACCCCATGCAAACAAACATGGGAGCCAAGACGCTCGAAAGAGCCAGACATGTCCCGAGCAGCGCAGGTACAGCGTGAAAGAGGTTCGCACAGAGTTGCCTAAAGCCTGAACTCTGAATGAACCCCGGACATCTGAAAGGCTTAAGCCTGCAAACTGAGCACAAACGCTAACTGAAATCTATATATATATAAACCTTCCTCCCCTCAAAAACGGTAAGGTTACTTGGAGGTTCGTGGGTAGTTATAAGTGGAGCTATAAGTCCCCTAATATGGGTTATAATTGTAGTTACTTTACTTCTACCCGCACTTACAATTTATGTGCGGTTATAAGTAAAGTAGCTATAATTATAACCCATATCAGAGAACTTTTTATTATGACTACCCATGAACCTTCAATCAGATGGCTTGAGTTCGAGGTTTGGTAGAGGCTAGGGGGGTGGGCTCTCCCACCGAACCCGCCGTGCCATTTGTGTCTGTTCGCCTAGTCCAGCCGCAAGCCCCAAACCGTGCAGAAAAGATAAGCCGCACTTTGAGGGGGTCTGGCCTAGATGTGCCTTAAGTCGTATAGTCTACATAGCACCATACAACCTCCAAGATGGTGGAGGCCTGAGACAGTCGCCATGAAACACCATCTTGGCTGTTCTAGAAGAGCATGAGAGACTTGGCCACCTGTGGCTACCCGAGCGCTTCTAAGCCCCTAAGCTTGGCCCCAAAGCCTGAATCGTGTGACCTGCCTGCATCCATGCACGCATGCATTCCTTGCACATATACAAGTACATATGCATGTATGTATGAACATATATATATATGTACATATGTACATACGTACATGCATACATACATACATGCATACACGAATCCGGCCAATCCCTAACACCTAGGGCCTAAGCCCCGTCGACGCAGCGGCCCGTGCCGCTCTCAGGTCTCTTTGACTTTCTGAGCCGGCTATGGACGCCAAGAAGAGAAGACTTAGAGTTAGGGGTATTTGGGGTTTGGGGTATTTGAGGTTTAATTAGGGTTTAGGGTTTGCGGTATTTGGGGTTTATAGGGTTTTATAAGAGGGTTTGGGTTTAGGGCTTAGGGTTTAGGGTTTGGGCTTACTGGATTCTTGCTTTGGAAGTTATAGCCTGAATCACCCGAATAGAGACGTATAGTACATGGTATGACCTCCTTGAATTGAGGCCCTTAGCCAAAACCCAGACGATCTGTTACGCGGAACTAGCTGCCATAGCTTCCGGCGGTGGTTCTGCGGCGACATTGGTTTCAAAAACGGCTCGCCTTGAATGCTTCGCAGAGCAAGCCCCCGGGGCTAACGACACCCACCGCGATGGATAGCCTGGTTAATTGTTGGACTGGGGAATCGGGTTTCGGGCCTGGGCATGTGCACGGCAGGCCTTACTTAAAACAGGGTTGGGATCTCACTTACATGATCGTCACACTTGTGAGTTGGTGGAAGCCTGCTTTCGGCTAGGCCGTCCGTGATTCCAAGCTTGGCCGCATTGGGAAGACAGTAGCACGGTTTGATTGCGCGCGTGCGTGTGTTTTTGTGTGAGTGTGAGTGAGAGAGAGAGAGTGTGTGTGTGTGTGTGTTTGGTGTCCTTGTGCTGATCGCTTGTTAAAGAGCATTTTTTCCCCGCGAGAAGTTTGTGCTACTCTTTGCTGCCCACACCTGGCAGAAGCGCTAAAGTCCGCTTAAGTGTAGAGTGTAGGGTCGTCACCTCTGGCTCCGACTCTAGAATCTAGAACACGAACGTCTGATTTGGGTTTATGTCCAGAGCGTTTTGATCTTGGATCCGACGCCCGAACGGCGGACAGGCTGAACTTAGGGATGCCCAAAAGCGGTCCGGCCACGCTTGTCTAGCCCCTGCGTACATGCGGGGATACGTATGCACATATTTGTGTCAGGTGTTTGCAATGATGTGTATGTGCGTACACGCGTGTATGTGTAATGGTCAATCTATCTTTTTACGTACAGTCTTGTGCCCCTTGTTTATACGTGTGCATACTCGTATGATCCGGATGGTGCTAGCAGCGCAATCAAGGGCTTAGTAGGTCAAACTTCTTGGCATGGTGGCTTCCGGCACTTAAAGACCAAGCTGCTGCCTTCCAATCTGCAGCCCCGACTTCAGTCTTCAAGCTCGAGTTTCCCCGTCACGTGAGGCTCAAAGAGTCCGCAGCAGTTTTGCCCCGCTGCCGTTCCGATTCCATCGTATCGCCATCATGAGCAGCGCGCAGGCCCGGTGAATCTTGAGCCATGTTGGTTGCTGCTCTTATGGCAGTGATTGCGTCCCGTTCTTGTCCCCTTCTCTGATGATGCTGAATGCATAGCGGCGCGAGGACAAATACGATAATGAGGAGGAGGAGGGGGAGACTGAGGAGGATGGAGACCATGATGCAGTTGTTACTGGTGATGCTGGTGTTGGTGCTCATAGCCGTCAACCAAGTTCATTGTCCCAACCCTTCGCCAAAACCTTACGAATTTTTCTCAGAAGCTGCAAGAGTCCGGTAAACGACTACAGTATCCTATCGATGAAGGTGTCGAAGAAGAGGAAGTTCGTGGCTGACGGTGTTTTCAATGCCGAGCTGAACGAGTTCCTGGCACGAACCCTCGGTCACTCGACATCAGCAAGGCTTCAGCCGTTCGGGGGTGTGATATACGCGCCTGAATGCTTAGACTAGGGCGCATTGTGATATGACGCTGCAATCATAAAGTGGTAGCACGGAGCGAGAAAAAGCACACAGTTTCCAGCACTTAGCTAGTTACAGCTAGTTTATCAGGCTGCTCCAGTGGGCACTGAAGAAAGGTCATCCCAGATCGTGCAGCAAGTCTGGCCTGCATCTTAGGCACAGGGTTGTGGGCTCGTCAGCAGTATAATAGCAAGGCGTCACGGGCCTCCCCTAAAACCGCTAGACCCTAAACCCTAAACCCCAACCCCTAAATCCGAAACCCCCAAACCCTAAATCCCAAAGCCCGAAACCCAAAACCTTGAACCATACGTCTCTTTGTCTTCTTCCACGGGTAGGCTTTCTCAGCCCGCAGCCCGAAGCCTTCCTTTTCGAACGTATCCCAAGGCTTAAGTTTCTAACGGACGCTGAAGTTACCCCCCCCGATGTAGGGTTTAGGGTTTCTTTGGGGTTGAGGGTTAGGGTTTAGGGTAGATCCAGATCTGCATAGTTCAGTCCGACGCCATTCTAAGAAGGGCCGGAATAATGACTAGGAGGATCACCTTAAGCACAGTCTCGAAGCAGGTAATTTATTTCTACGATCATACACCCAAAACCCCTGTCTTAATGCTTATATTGAAGCCCTAAACCCTAAACCCTAAGCCCTAAGCCCTTATGTTACTTAACCCCCAGCTCAACCTGGCACTACCGCTTTTTCCAACCCAGGCGAGGATGGCTATGCTGGCGTGGAGGTGGGCGGCAGTTCATGGAAGGATTCCCGGAGACTCGCAAAACCTTGCGGTTTAGGGTTTAGGGGTTTGGGGTTAGGGGAATGTTTTATTCCTTTAGATTTCAGGGGGTTAAGGGGGCTAGGGGTTTCGGGGTTAGGGGAAGGTATTATTCCTTTAGATTTTAAGGGATCCTCAGCCAACGCTGGATAGGAGTGGCTGGGTGGTGGATCTCCGGCGAGGGTCTGACGTTTGGAGCTCTGGCACAGGCCCTAAACCGGAGCACTAGGCTGTATAACACAGATCCTACACAGATAAATAAAGCTCGGAACCCTAGACCCCTAAACTCTACAAGCCCTAGACAGCCCATGTCACGTACCCAAAGTGGCAATGCACACCGCATTGTAAATACACCCATCAACTGAATGCAAGCTCCTCAAGCAGGGTTTAGAGAATCCAATCCTTCGTCATTTTTTAGGTTCGTGGATTCTCGAAAAGCAAGTGTGGGTGTGCCAGAACCCATCGCTAGGTCCACCAGTGAGACATGTCCGCCTCCAATGTCAATGTCATGCTACAATCTCCTTGTGCCGTCTCCTTCGGGCTGGCAGCGCCCGGTTTTTGTGAAGGGTTGAGGATGACGATCGCCGCTTGCTCTTTTCTTCCTCTACAGCCAGATAGTAACTTGATAGTATCCCATCGTATCCTTGTAGTACCCTTAGACTAACCGCATAATGTGCTCATGGGTTTCTCGAACCCGAGCTCCGATTATGAGCTTTAATCCTACAGGACTTGGCTTAAATCCCGGGTTCCGTGTCTTGGCTTCAACTTTTGGCCGAAGGAACTCTCTCAGAGTTTCCAAGTTGGGGGTTTAGGTCTCGTGGTAGAGCCGCTTGTGGAGTTCACCGGGCTCTACCACCCCTCTGAAGCGCAGGTCCGTGTGACGCCGATCCGCACGGAGATCATCATCCGTGCCACCAGGACTGGCTTGAAGCTTCCGTCGCAGGCTTCGGGTGTAGGCTCGAGGCCAACCACTCCCGAATGCCAAACAGTCAAAGCAGTAGGCCGTAATATGGGGGCCTACCTAGTCAGAAATATAAGCCCCTAGGGTTCCTTATTATAACTTTAGTGTACTGCACTGTACCCCAAAACCCTACTGCTCGTAATGATGACGTCCTACATACACGTCTTACACCCCGGAGTCCTAACGCCTGAAGTTCAGTGAACGCGTGCTTCCAAACTCCCTGAACTCTACTAGCCCCGCGGATCGTAAGCCTGGATCTTATTAGCCTTGAGCTCCTAGAGTTCTATAGCACCTTGAAAAACAGCCCCCCTAAACTTAAAACCCCAAACTCCTAAACCCAAAACTTTTTTTTTAAATCTGGCTTCTTCGACCTGTGATGGCGAACCGCCCCAAGCTGGCACAGTCGCCCCAAACTCTACACGCTAAGCATCCCCAAGCCCCTTTTCCCCCTAGGGCAAAAGAAGCTAGCATAGTTACCCTAAGTTAAGTAAGCCCTGAACCCTACAAACCCTTTTTAGGGCCTTAGGGTTTATACGGTTAGGGGTCAAAAGAAGGTGGCATTGTATTCAACACTAGAAGCCCTACACCCTAAACCCAAAGGTGCATTGCAAGCCGTGCCCTTGTGTAACCTCATACCACCTCGCTTGTGGGCATCCTTCTCAGCCATGCGAGAGGGGAAAAAGCCAAAGGTCAGGGAATCAAACCCTAAACCCTAAACCCTGAACCCTGAACCCTGACCCTGTGTCACGCCGACCTGCACCTATGGAACCTCGCCTGGCTTGTCCGAGTTGTGACAGCGTAAACACAAAACGTCCTAAATTGGCAGAGTCTATGAACCCTATAAACCCCCCCCCAAAAAAAAAAAACAAAACCCTAAACCCCAAACCCCAAAACCCACACCCCTAAACCCCTAAACCCTAAACCCCAAAACCCTAAGCCCTAAACCACAAAACCGTCAGGACCCGGGAGGTTCTGGGCGAGAAGGGTCGACGCATTCGGGAGCTCACGGCCCTGGTGGCCCCGGGCGGTGTTGGGATTTTTGGGGTTTAGGGTTTAGGGTCTGGGCGGTTTTTGGATTTTTTGGGATTTTGGAGCTGAGTGTTTTTGCGTGTTTTAAGGTTCAGGGTTTTGGGTTGTTTTAGACCAAAAGAGCTTACCTAAACCCCCAAAACCCATAAAAGGCTATTCTTCTACATAGTTGCGGGGTCCAGGTAAGGTTTAGGCCTTTTGGGATTGTAGAGTTTTAGGGTGTAGCTGTAGGGTTTGGTAAGGGGCTGTCGGCACTTGGAGGTTCATGGGTAGATATGAGTGGGGTTATAAGTAGGGTATTTGTGTTTATGACCGTATTATAAACCCATATGAGAGGACTATTACAACCCTATTTATAACTACCCATGAACCTCCAAGTATGGGTTCTGTAAAGCCCTGGAGGGTGCTGGGCCTTGGGCTGAGGGATGTCGGGGTTCAGGATTCGGGCTGTGCGGGCTGCCAGGGTCTTTATTGGTTTAGGTCCTACTTTCTTCAGTTTTGGTGGGTTTCGAGGTGCTGAGTTTTCAGTTTTTGGGCTCCGTGTTCCGAGATTTGAGGGATGAAGCATCGAACAAGTCCTCTGGAGGCGGGCTCCTTCACTTATGCACATGTCCCGCCGGTTGAATTTACCGCCAGCTCCTGCAGCGCTAGCAATGGTCTGCAGACAGAACAAGGCCGCGAAAATGGAGAGAACACGAAAAGCCTTACTTGATCCCCAAACCCCAATCCCCGAACCCTAAACCCTAAATACTAAAAACCCTGAACCTTGATTTGGGATTGGGAGGTTCTTGCGTTGCCCCTGAACCCGAAGCCCACCGAAAGGGACCTTTTGTAGACATAAATAAGGAACGAACGACAATCAAGGAATCCTAAAAAGTTAAGCTTCTGGTTGTTAGCCATAGCCCCCTAACTAGTTCCTTTTTGGGAGTACCTGCCAGGATTCTAAACATGAACCACAAAAAGGGACTACTTAGGGGCCTATGGGAAAGGTAGGGCCCGGACACCCGAAAAAGCGAGAAAGCCCTCGAGGTTCAAAAGCGCTTCGGCTTCCCAGAGAACAGCGTCGAGCTCTTCGCGGAGCGAGTGGAGTGACCTGACCACATAGGGCATTTAGAACTTCGGGTTCAGGGACCCAGTAGAGGGATCCGTAAATAACGCCTGATACAGGCAAAAAGGTTTTTGCAAGCCCTAAACCCTATAACCCCTTTTTCCCTTAAAACCCCTGAACCCTAATCCCTAAACCCTAACTCCTAAACCCTAGACCCAAAACAAGGGGCCTAGGGTTGGGAGGTTTAGTTTAGGGTTTAGGGTTAAGGGTATAGGGTTAAGGGTTAAGTGTTTAGTTTAGGGTTTAGAGTTTAGGGTACTAACGCCGTACACCCAACCTGGAACCCCAAACCCTACAGAAGAGGTAGGATATGATCCAATCGGGATAGGGTATATAACCCTTAAAGCACCAAATCGTCAACTGCGCCGAGGAACCGCGCAAGCTGTGCCATGGCACAGTGCGAATCTCTTCGCACCCTGGCTTATGACTTTTGATCCTTATTGTGTGTGTGTGTGTGTGTTTTGTGTGAGTGTGTGTGGTGTGTGTGTGTGTGTGTTTGTTTGTTTGTTTGTTTGTGTGTTTGTGTGTTTGTTTGTTTGTTTGTTTGTTTGTTTGTGTTGATTTGTAAGTGAACCCTGAACCCTAAGCCCTAACTCCTAGTCCTAGACTCTAAACCCTTAAATCCCAAAGCAGGACAAGGGGTTGCTAGCAAGCGAAGCATGAGGCGACATGGTGCACGAAGCACTGAAGACTGGCGCGTTGTCGGGGTTTAGGGTCTGGAGCTTTCCCCCCCTTAAGATGCCGGCCTGCCGGCACACACCCAAACCATGTACTCAAAAGAAAAGGTTTCCTGATTTTCAGTTTAATATCCATAGCCGGCAAGTGATTTTCAGGTGTTTGCCGGGTCTTGGCTCGGAAGCAGGCGCCCCTCATTCTCTCCCTTCTCTCTGTATCCCTCTCTCTCTCTCTCTCTCTCTCTCTCTCTCTCTCCTTCTATGTAGATATGCCCACATATTTGTGTCTGTGTGGGTTATGTATATGCTGTGTTGATACATATCTACCCACCGGCTCGGTGGACATATATATATGTTATATATATATATATGTATGTGTGTGTATGTATGTTTATATACTCCTCTGACTCTGTACCTGTGCCTACAAACAAACGTGCAACCATGCATGAGCAGCACTTGAAACCCCAAGAAAGAAGGCTTCAAGCTCATTGGCGGCCTCGCAGTCCGGCGCGCATGCTACGGAGTCTTGAGGCCAGAGGGTTTCTGCATCAAGCTATGGCCACGCAGAGCCTTAAACCCCTAAACCCTAAACCTTAAACCCCTAAGCCCCTAAACCCTAAACCCCTAAACCCTAACAGGTTCATCATGGAGAACGGCGCGAAGGGCGTCGAGGTCATTATCAGCGGGAAGCTTCGCGCCCAGCGAGCCAAGGCGATGAAGTTCAGGCCTTTTTTTGTGCTTAGGGCGTCGGGCTTTGGGGGGGGTTTAGGGTTTAGGGTTTTTAGGGTTTTTAGGGTTTTTAGGGTTTTCAGGGTTTTTAGGGTTTTTAGGGTTTAGGGTTTGGAGTTGAGGGTTGAGGGGGATTCAGGGTTCATCAGGGGGCTGAGGTTAGGGTCAGGAGATGTTGCAGGGAGTAAGGGGGCAGCGTAAAAAGGACTCAGACTTTAGGGTTTATAGGGTTTGGGGAAGTAGGTAGTCTGGCTAGACTTGAGTCCAGTAGTAGGAAGTTCCTGCCTGCCTGTTGGTCAACCCTAGGTTCTGGACTCCCTAAACCTTGTTTCCCTAGACTAAGTCTACCCAACGAATTCGAGATAGGCTTCGGCTTCCGTGGCGAAGTCGGCGTAGGCCCTCAGATGAAGTCACAGTCGAAAAGTTAGGGTTCAGGTCTGGTTTAGGGGTGACCTTTAAAATTTTCCCATGGCTTTGTAGAGAGACTTTTCTTCATAACTGCTATTGTAGGGGCTTGAACTAAAACGTTGAACCCCAGTGCAGCCCTCGTCAACCCGTAACGCGCAAACTAGGTTCTGCGAGCCCTAAACGCCTGCAACCTGGAGTCTTAGCTCCGCTGCTTCCTGGAGCAGGTTTTGGGGGGCAAAGGGTTTCAAGGTTTGAACAACGAAGGGCCCAGAGCCGAGAACCCACGCAGAAACCCACAAAAGGCGAGAGCTCGTCAAAAAAAAGGGGCCCAAAGGCTGAGTACTCGCGAGGGCGTGTATGACCAAGAAGCTGCTCATTTCAGGTTTAGGGTGTAGGGTTTAGGGTTTAGGGTTTAGGCTCAGGTGGTAGGGTTTATTGAGTTTAGGGTGGCTGACACGTTCCGGCAACCACGGGCTGGTGTCGGGAATCGGAGCAACAGCAATAACACGAGAGAAGCATGACTCTTCGTCGTAGCATAATACTAAGACCGCCTCCGTAGCAGCGGTCACAGCGAACTCGGCGAACATGATACGTTGTGAATGCCGAGGTTTGCTATGTTCATTCGTGATCATGACTTCATCGGAAATTAAGCACCAGAAGCCAATCTCCTGAGCCCCACACCCTGAACCCCAAAACACCCCAAACCCTAAACCCTATAGCCCCAAAGCCTCAAACACGACTCTCTTGAAAGCCTTCGTCTTCGCAGGCAGGGCTACTTGATCTCCACGGGTGAGCCGAAGAGGCCGCACCGACAGGTGAACGCTGCGTAGGCGTTGGTTTTCAGGTTTCAGAGTAATTAGGGTTTAGGGTTCGGACGCCACGGCACAACAGGGGCAGGGGTAGAGAGAGCGAGGAGAGAAGAGAGACGGTGAGATGGCAAGAGAGGGGACTTGGTTTGAGATGGGCACAGAAGTCATGGCTCCCAGGTCATCAGAACAGGGTCTGAAATTCGAAGCCCACTTGGAGGTTCATGGGTAGTGTTATAAGTGGGGTTATAAGTCCCCTAATTTGGGTTATAACTACAGTTACCCTACTTATAACTCCACTTATAACTACCCATGAACCTCCAAGTACGCGAGTACATCATTATCCCAATGGCAAACGCAGATGATTTTGGGTTCCTGGCCCTCTTACCACAGGGGTCTTTGAGTTCAAGTGTCGTCCTGGCATACGCAATTCTCGCAAGGGTTTTGCTTGAGCACCATCCTGAGGGCATGTGCTGAGCGTTTTCTTTTCCAAGTACATGTTTAGGAACATCTGAAGGATCCCATTGAAGCAAATCATGTTGAAGGTTAGTCTTGCATCGTATGAGTGGGATACCCACTTCATTGCTAGTTGCTGAATTGTAGCGGCCAACGATATTGTGCTAGTGCTGTCATGTGTTGCTAGGCTTTCTTGTCTCACGGAAACGTGAGATCATGCCAGTTCCACCAAATCATAGTCGCACAGTCTCAAAACCAGGCACTACATCTCGGAGGCTGTCCGTCACGTGCAGATGCGTCAGGGCACTATTGGAATCAAGGCCGGCATGGGCAACCAGCAATGGCAGTGGTCACGTCCTGTGCATGTACGATTCCATATTGGTTGCTTAAACTACATGTTCGCTGTCTTGTGCATTGTGCTCGTCAACTCAGCCTGGAAACGAGGTAGCACAGTAAGATTTCGCAATATTCATAAACTTTTATTTCTAAATCTCTTCACCCCAAAGAACCCCGTGTTATGCTAAACACTCCATATTGGCAGGCTCCCAACAGCGGGCGAGCTCGGCAACCCAACCCTGAATCCCAAAACCAAAGCCTAACAGCTAAATTCGCAGTTGAAGCCTTGAAAACACTGCCAAGCCTTGAGACGTGAGCCGTGAGCATTTTGCTCAGCTGCCATGTTCACAATAATTTACTTTATGGCGCAAATCACTTTCGTTTTTCCCAGGCGTGACAACCGCACTGGCATATTGACTCTACAACAACTGCCGGTCTTGGGATGCGTGATGCACTGGTCTCCTTGTCTGTCTGCCTTGTCGAATACATGACGAATGCCAAACCAACTCGAACAACCCTGCCACGTGTGCAATCCCGTGCTAAGTAGCAGGCAAAAAACACCCTAAAGCCTAACACGCCGACAGATCTATGGACAGATGCCCCTGCCTGGGGAGACCGAGTGTGAGTGCCGAACCCTTAAGTCGCCCTCAAACCCAAGCCGCACACCCTCAAACGCCAATCTTGAAGCTTAAGCTGTACTGCCACAAGCGAGGAACATAAACCCTAAAGGCCCTAAAGCTTTAAAAGCTCTAAAATTCCACACCCTGATGCCCCAAACCTCGAGACGCTAAGCCCTGAAACAAGATCATGAAGCCCTAAAGCTTCAAAGTCTCCAAAAAAAAAAGGACCCAATTATAATAATAACGTTATAGAAGCCTCAGAAGCTTTCGCAGAGGTGAAGATCATGTAAACCCTCCCTAAACCCCAGCTCCCAAACCCCAAATCCACCAAAAAATAATCTGAACCCCAAAGCCGTTTAGGTGAAGATCATGATGTCCCACGACCCAGAGGGCAAGATGGGACCTAAGATGCAGCTGCCCGACAACGTCATCGTGCATGAGCCCAAGGTCGATCAACGGATGCCTTTCTTTGATTTGTTTCGGTTTAGGGCTTGGGGTTTGGGGTATAGGGTTCTGCTTCTTTTAGTTAATATTGTTGACCATAGTGTCGTTGTTCTTGCTTTTCATGACTACTGCTACTGTTACTTCTATTATGACGATTATTAAGTCGATTGGTCATTGGGTTTTCCCAGAGTAGGTGTTTGCGTTTCCGACCAGTGAGTCAGGCAAATGCAACGTCACTCAAAGAAATGGGTAAAACCAAACCTGCATGTGTCTGCATATACATATGAATGTATGTATGTATGTATGCATGCATGCATGTATGTATGTATGTATGTAGAACCCAGAGCTTGACATGCCACAAGTTGCCCCCAAACCTCGCCTGCTCCAACAAGTGCGAGTGCTAAAAATGTCTGTATGTATGTATACCCTTGTAAGTACGTCTTAATAACTTAATAACGTTTGTGTCGTGAACAAAATGCTCCCCTAGATGAATCTAACGCAAGTCCCATGGCCTACACCACCAATCACGCATTCGAAGCAGGACGAGGCTCCACCGATGATGCCTCCGGCAGAGGCCGTGACATCCGTCGCGTTCCGAGTTTGGAGTTGGCTTCGACGAGTTGTTTGAGGTCGTATGAGGATTCCAAAACCCTAAACGCCTGTGAGTGCTTGGCGCGAGCGTGCGAGTCGAAACGATTATGAAGAGGCAAACCGAGAAAGGCGAAGGGGTTCGGAAATGCAGGCGTCTCCAGATCCAATCGACTTGCAGATGCCACCTGAAACAGTAGCAATTAGTATTTAGTAGTTGCGGTAGACATAGAAGCAGTAGTAGCAGCAGCAGCTCTCGTAGCAGCAGTAGTAGTAGCAGCAGTAGTAGTAGTAGTCGTCGTCGTCGTCGTCGTGGTGGTCGGAGCAGTAGTAGCAGTAGCAGCGGCAGCAGCGGCAGGAGCAGCAGCAGCAGCAGTAGTTGCAACAGTAGTGGTCGTCGTCGTCGTGGCGGCAGCAGACGGACTCGCCGTCAGAACCGCAGCCGGAGTCGTAGTCGTAGTCGCCGTAGTCACTGAAATCGCAGTAGTAGCAGCAGCCACAGCAAGGGGAGTAGCACCACTTTGTGCTGCTGCTAATTTTGTTGTTGCGATGTCATGACCTTTGGTCATTGTGCTGGTGGTGCTGATGCCGCTGATGGCAGGGACGGTGAAGCTGTTGATCTTGCGATGGTGGTGGCGGTGGTGCAAGTAATAAGACCGATTATGGTGCTAATGAAAATGCATGTAGCTGTGATAGTCAGGGTGCTGGTGCCCTGGGTTTCATTATTGCTCGCTGGTATTGTTTCTATTTACAATACACCCTGCATGCTGCAGGACCAGGGCTACGGCAATCAGGGCTACGACGACAACCAGGGCGACGCGGTTGAACTGATGTAACACCTGTATATAGCTGTTCGGTCTTTTAGAATCAGGTTTACATTCTTGGTTTGATGGTTTTGGACACTTCATTTTTTTGGGGGAAAGGGTGGTACAAAGGTCGAGGTTGCGCATTGCCTGCAGTACTCGGTACCTTTGTGTTTGGTGTTTGTCATCCGCGCCCTGGTACGAAGATTACGATGTTGAGGTCTGGTAGCTCTGGGTTTAGGCCTTAGGCCGGTTTCGCCTCACGGGGTATGTGCGTAGGTTGAGGCCCAGGCACCTGCACAAAGCCCATGTGCAAGAGGTCTCCAGGTCTCGGTGTACGCAGCTTTAGCTGCAGGTTGGTGCGGTAGGGTTGTAGTTTTTTCTCGGCTCAGCAAACGTGGAGGAGTCGGTTCGCCTGTCAGCTGCAGCCTGCATGATGATTTGGTTCAGTTTCTGGAAGAGCAAGAATGGTAGTACTATGACAGTATATGGCATATCTTATATATAGGTCAGTACTGTATATACTATGACTCAAATGTCTTCATACTACAATATACTTCTATGTACCATAACAAATGGGCTCTTGGCACCATGCAGCGCTTCCCTCCTGTTGGCTCAGGCTACTGATCGACTTCGGCTAGGAGTGCGGCGACTCGAAACCACTGCGGACGAAAAAGGAGATACGATCGTGGTTGCAATTGGCAGTTAAATACCCTAAGGCGGCGGGGGTGCAAAAATAACGCAGCTCATCTTCCCTGAGGGGTCGATTGAGCTAGATTGGAAGGGCAATTATGATTGATCGACCGTTTATTGTTTAGGGGTTCACGTCTAGGTGGCACATTTGGGAAGTTTCATTATTTATTTCCCATTATGGTTTCAGGCACTTTCCAAGCTCCGCCTTTATAACCCTGAACCCAAAGCTTTGTGTGCGTCAGGCACCTGTGGCCATGTGTGAATCTGGTCTTCCAACACAGCTCACACGGCACGTCGACTGGTGTGCGAGTGTGTTTTCAGTCGCAACATACCACGCGGGAAAGCCCTCAAACCGCAAGCCCCCCAAAATTCTCAACCACGCAGTCGGAAACGAGCCCTTAAGAAACAAGAGAGCCTGCAGCCCTCAACCCTCTGTCATGTCCGAGTGTGAGCGCCAAGACCCTGAGACATAAAAGTCTCACTCTCAACCCAAACATATCTTGTCCGACCCGCAGGGAGTATATCTCAAGTCCGCAGATTTTGGGCCTTCCTGCCGCAGACCTCGGAACCCATGAGCTCGGCCCAGGCATGCTTTAGCTCATGAAAGTACCCATAGTTTTAGGGTTTAGGGTTTAGGGTCTGTAGTCTCCGTTGTAGTTTCTGGTTTAGTTTATTCAAGTTTGTATTAAGGATCCCGCAAGCTAACTCCACAAAAAGAAACTGTAATGGAGACTGTAGGTAGTGTGGAGGCTAAGGAGCAGGATTTGGCATCTTCGGTTTAGGGAAGAGGAATTAGCGGTTTAGATCCTGCAGGGTCGGGGTCTTGAAACCCTAAACCCGATCTCCAGATGATGCGACGTCGAACGTATCTTGTTGACGTCTAACTGGTCTGGACGGTTTAGGGTTTAAGGTGGAGGGTTTTGGGCAGTTTTGGGCTTAAGGTTTAAGGTTCAGGGTTTAAGGGTCGGTTAGCAATGATCGCAGGTCGTAGTCTGCTAGACTTGAGTCCAGAAGCAAAAGGGGTTCGGTTAACGTGTTCTGGGCAGAGGGAGCTGCTGGGCGACGAGGCAAGCCCGCTGCAAAAAAGGGGTCGGTTAACGTCGCTTTCTTGAAATGCAGCTAGAAACTTGCTCTCCTCATGGCGAGTTTCACAAGTTAAGGGGCCGTGATATGGACCCCACGTTGAAACATCAGGCTCGTGTAAGACCGGGGTCATGTGTAGTTACGTAACTTTCGGCCGTGTTTATGTCTTTCAGCAGGCAGTCCTGGACCAGGTATGAAGATAAGATGCTTTCGGAGCATGTGCCCAGGGAATGTATCTGTAAGTGCTATACCTTTAAGTCCTGAAACCCCAAACATGGCAAGAGGGGTTTTTGGCTCAGTTTTGGGCTTGGGCACTTGAGCCTGTATATGTGTGATGCAGTCGTGTGGGCCCGGTGGTCACGAAGCCTTGCCCATTGATTTTTGTGAGAGACGAAACCTTCCGGTTCTTTTCAAGAAGAATTCCATGGGATCTTTACAACGCTTTCAGTCCCCACAACCGGGCGCCGCCATTATAGGACTTTCTTACAATTACCTGCAAGGGGAATCACAGCAGTTTATGATATAAGGGTGTTACAGGGCTTCATAGGATCTTCGTAGGATCTTGGATTAATTTCAGAGGCGTGGGTCTCGGCGGGTTTGGGGTTTGGGGACGTTACTCAGTAGGGGTCCAAAGTACCGAGCAATCAGGTTCTTGGGCTTAGGATAATAGCACTGTGGGGTTCGCATATTGCGGTACTTGAGGTAGGGGTCTCTATAACGATTTGCTAGCCTCTGGCTTGTTGGCTCCTCCTACACCGGGCCAAAGGCCCGAAACCCCATAAACCCGAAACCCCATGAAGTAAGGTTTGGGGTTTAGGGGTTTAGGGTTTCGGGGTTTAGAGTTTAGGGAAGATCCAGTGGAGGTGTCAAAGAAGAGGAAGTTTGTGGCTGACGGTGTCTTCAATGCAGAGCTCAACGAATTTCTGGCCCGCACACTGGGTGAGGCCCCGGAGTCGAAGGGGCTTTTCCTTAATGCCTTGCTATGGTGCTTTCAGAAAATTAGGGCGCCCACTTTATATTTCAAGCTTCAAGCGAACAGACAGGCCGTTGTAAGAATCACGCCTAGACCCTACACCTGAAAAAAGGGGGACCCTTGTGCTCAGAATTGGATCCGTGATCCCCAGCTTGTCAACCCCTACACCCCAATCCCAAACTGTTCTTGGACTTGCCCCGCAATGCGGGCTTCGTCCTTGCTGAGTAGGCGCGGGACAATCCCCAACCCTTAAACCCTAAGCCAGAACCCTCGCCAGGCTTGCCTAATCCTCAAAACCCCCTCCAGCGCTGCTTGGTCAGCTGGGCGGGTGGGAAAACCCTTAACCCCCAAACCCTTAAACCCCAAATCCCTAAACCCCAAACCCAAACCCTCATCGACACCCGACACTCCAAGCATAAAGCCCCCCTAGAGCCGCTGGACCACAGGACCCTCGACCCATTTCTTCGCCTGCGGGCTCTGTCCAACTAAGGAATACTTCGAGGTTCATGGGTAGTCAAGAGTGGGGCTAGAAGGCCCCCCAATATGGGTTATATGTTACATTAATGATGTTATATGATATTTTCCGTACTTCTAACCCCACTTACAACTACTCTCATGAACCTCCAAGTAGTCGCTTTTTTCCATGGCCTGAATTTCAAGTAGAGGCCTGAAAGAAGGAAGCCCCTCCGTTAAGCCCCAAACCCTGTATGCCCCAAACGCCTACAGCCCAAACCCCCCCAAAACCCGGGAGAACCCAATATCCCTTAATTAAGGAATATTCCTTAAACCATAGTAGTAAGGCCCCTATGATTTAAGGTATATTCCTTAATTAAGAAGGGGTATTGCACTCTCTGGGAGCCTAACCTCCTGAAGCTTGAAACTCTAAAATCCTAGGCCTAGAGTGAACATGCTGGGTTGTGGCTCATGGGCTCTGTACTGCATATTCTTTTCTTATTGAGAGAGGCTCATGTGCCACTGCCTGTCAAGTTCAAGTAGCAAGCTGGGACGGAACCTGCCATGCCTGCGTGAGCGAGTGTGTGAGTCGAAAAACCTAGGCCTTGTACACCCGAGAATACACTCACGGCTTCTTTTGTGCATAGCCAGGCAATATAGAACCCGTCTAGACCCCCTATAAAGATCGCCCCTATATAGATAGATCCCCCCTTACAGATCCCCAAATGGATCCTTCGTCAAGATCCCTTACCGAGCGTTGGAAGCAGGATGGATATGCCGGCGTCGAGGCAAGGAGGGCCTTCAGCCGCAGGTGTTTTTTGGTAGGTGTTTAGGGCTTAGGGTTCTTGGGTTTAGGGTGTAGGGGTTGGGTCTAGGAAGTTTTGAGGGTACTTCATGGGGTATACTTAGGGGTTTGGGGGTTGCAGTGGGTAGTTTAACAGTTTTTGGGGGTGTCTCTTTTTTGGTACTTAAGGCTTCCAGGGGTGTAGGGGGTACACTGGGGGACTTAGTGTTTGGGTTTTTGGTTCGGTAATCATGGCGATTCGGATTGCAGCGTTCCAGAAGGCCATGGGGGCTCGTAAAGGTTTTAGGGGTGTCCAGTGTAGTCTCTGCTGCACCGGCAGTTCGATCATGTTTGGATACAAAACGGGGCGCCAGTGTAGAGTTGTTTGATCTAGGTTTTGTTGGAAGCTTGTTCGGCTTTGCATTGAGCCTACAGAGCCTAGATTTCTTCATTCCCGCTGTGTGCTTGTTCTAAACACATCTTCATTCAATCCAGCCGAAGTTTCGCAACACAAGTTCCTACTGCGGCTGTTGCTTTGCTCGCAAGCGCAGGTGCGCGTGACCCCGATCCGAACGGAGATCATCATCCGAGCCACCAGGTCTGCCGCCAAGCATGATGGATCCGTCGCATCTCTCTTTAGTCTATGTTTAGAGGATCCGTAATGGAAGGTGGCTCAAGGGGGCGATAGTAACAGTAGGGATTAGGCCATGTTTTGGTTCAGGGCCTGAGCACGAAGCAATGCCGTACGATCCTGAAGCGAGGGAATCCTAAAAGACCCCAAGAAGAAGCCATGCCTGCCTTGTGCGAGTGTGTGAGTCGAAAAACCCTAAATATTCAAACCCATCCCGAGCACACCTTGGGCTGAGAAACTCAGAGCTCGAATAACTGCAGCCCCTAAAGGTGCTTCGACTGCGACTGATCCTGCTCTGCTGCTTTCCTACTTCACTGCATCCCCTTCTGCTTCTGCTGCGGCTATTGCTACTGCTGCTGCTGCCGCTGCTGCTACTGCTACTGCCGCTGGCGCTATTGCTTTTGATACGGTTGTCAATATACCCATAGGCCCCTAAGTAGTTCCTTTTTGGGATTATGTTATAGGATCCTATATATGGACCCAGAAAGGAACTATTACCTTATAGAACCCTAAACCCTAAACTCCAATAAGGCCCTACTTAGGGGCCTAGGGGTAGAGTTTTTACTTCCGCCGAGGACTCGCGAAGTCCTGGGCGAGAAGGGCCGACGCATTCGAGAGCTGACGGCCCTGGCGCCCTGGGTGGCACTTCTGATTCTTCTGGTGTCTACTCATAGGCCCCTAAGTAGTTCCTTTTTGGGATTACCTTATAGGATCCCAAATATGAACCCCAAAAAGGAACTATGATGGAGCCTATGGGGAGGGCTGAGGGATCGGGTGTTTCGGAGTCTTGGCACTTGAGGCCTGTGCTATATTTGTTGCACAGTTTCGGGCTTGCGGATGTAGTATTTGGGTTCAGCCTTTGAATATGGCTACGTGACTTGCTACCTTTATGGTACGCTTTAGGGTTCAAGGGGTGGTGTGCTGATGATTCGACAATCCACCAGGTGCAGAAGCGTTTCGGTTTCCCGGAGAACAGCGTGGAGCTCTTCGCCGAGCGCGTCGAGTCGCTTCGAAGCACCTTCCCAGAGAGCCCACTACCCCGTAATTAATAAATATATCTTATCTTTTAGGGGCCTTAATATTATGGTTTAAGGTTTAAGCTATATTCCTGACTTAAGGGAATATATCTCAACTGACAGGGGCCTGAACATCATGGTTTATGTTTTAAGCTATATTCCTTAATTCAGGGGTATTGGGCTCTCTGGGTTGAAGTGGGCTTCGGAGGACGGAACTTGTGCTACCCATAGAAGCCCTATACTGCCCAAGAGCAAAAATGAGAACCCTGAAAGCCCTAAGCCCGATCAGCCGTAGTTTTTGACTGGAACCCTACCCTAAGGGTCCAAGTAGTCCTTATTTATGGTTTTTGGGCCCCAAAGTCCTTAAATAGTGATTACTTGGACCCTTAGGGCTATAAAGGCCTTAAACCATAAAGCCCTAAACCCCAACACCCGAAAAAAGCCCCCAAACCCTAAACCCTGAATTCCTCAAGTCTGTCAGCAACCATGGGCAAAGGAATCGCGCAAGCTGTGCCATGGCCCAGTGCGAGTCTCTCCGTCCTGGGCTCAGAGCCTCACGAGCCCCCGGGGGAGTTGGGCTCGTTTGATTTTCTGGCCCGCTGGAGTGGGGCTTAAAGCTTTATGGGTTTACCCATAGGCTCCATAGTAGTTCCTTGTTGGGGTTCATATTTAGGATCCTATAAGGTAATCCCAAAAAGGAACTACTTTGGAGCCTATGGGTAGGGCTTTAGGTGTGTAGGATCTAGGCTTCTTGAGTTTAGGGGTTGGGGGGAGTCAAGGTGCTCGGGTCTAGCGTGAAGTTGGCGGGGTTACGCTTCAGACCTTCAGCACTCTAGGATCTTTGCCCCCTAAGCCCTATAAACCCTAAACCGACTCTATGCTGTGCTTTCGGCCTCAACCAGGCTTCAAGCTGATCGGCGGCCTGGCCGTGCGCCGCGCGTGCTATGGGGTCCTCAGGCCGGGGCAAACCGAAAGCCAAATTGAAGATTCCTCACCGTAACTCCCCATATATAGCCATAAAAGCCTAAACCACAAAATTCCCAAAGTCTTGAATCTTAAATTCTATCATCCCCATACCCCTATAACCCTAATACACCGAATCGAGAAGTGTACCAACACCCCAGCCTCAAAATCCACCGGAAGCCTGAGTCTCAACATCATGGCTGTGTAACATTTCACATTTTAGATTTCGTTGGTACCTAAACCCAAGAAGGAATCGAAAGATAGATTTGTAGTACTATCCCAACCATGGACTAGGACCTTAAACCCTATAAACCCTAGGTTCATCATGGAGAACGGTGCCAAGGGCGTGGAGGTCATCATCAGCGGCAAGCTCCGGGCACAGCGTGCGAAGGCCATGAAATTCAGGCCCAGCTCTTGCTCAGTTGCTTGACAACTTAGGAGCCTTATCAAACGGAATAAGGGTTTTGGATGGTTTTGGGGCATTGGGAGTTATTCAAGCTTCTGAATTTTGGGCTTTGCCTTTCCCTTCATTCTGTACATGCTGCGCCCTATGGCATGCCCTATCACTATGTTGTTGCAACTTAAGGTCCGCCCCGAAACCCCCAAACAATGCAAAACCTGGAATCCGAAGTCATAAGCAGAGTACCTTTTTTGCCGCTAACGCTCAGCACAGGCAGGGCTATCTCATCTCCACCGGCGAGCCCAAGAGGTGCTCCTAGCAAGAGTTGCAACAGCAGTGCAAGAAGTGGCGTCGTAGGAGTAGCATCAGTAATTTAGTGGTTGCGCCCAAAGCTAGCACCACCAGCCACACGACGACATTTACAATCAGCACGACGACCACTCTCTACTCTACTGCCATAGCTAGTATGACCTGCAGCGTGGCCTCTTGGGGTGGGCAGTGGGGTCTGTACGGGTTAAAGACGTTGAGAAGATGAGCTCTTGGGACCCTTCCTGGGAGAGATGAATAAGGGCCGGCCACAAGTAAATGTGGTATAATGACTTTTCGGTATTTTCGTATAGTAAACATGATATAGCATAGTAGTCAAATACAGTGTAGTCTAGTCAGTCTAGTCTAGCGTGTCCAAAGCTTCTTGGCTTTGAGGTCGCCGGTTTCACTTGCTTATCTTGCAAGTGAAGTGAGGGAACTTTCTCGTAGTGAGCCCTTTAATTAGGAGGTCATAGCCGGGGTTACATGTCTCAGTGGCATGTAGAGCATCAGCCGAGCTTAAGCATATGTTGTGCTACCGCGAAGTAGGATGTTTAGGCTTGAAGGTGTATCGAAGGCTCAGCAACAATCCCCCATTGAGACAACCAGTAACCCTTAGAGTGACCACTATATCCCTTAGAGGATCCTTATTAAAAGCCATAAAGGAACCCTTAATGGAGCCCATAAAAAACCGACCCACAGATGGTCGAGAAGTTCCATGCCAGGCACTACATCTCTGAGGCAGTGCGTCACGTGCAGATGCGACAGGGCACGATCGGTATCAAGGCCCCTGGTTCTTGTGGAGGTGTAAGGGAGAGAGAGGGAGAGAGAGAGAGACAGAGAGAAAGATAGAAAGACAGAAAGACAGAAAGAGAGAGAGAGAGAGAGGGGTGTTCTTGCAAATCGGGGGTTTCGAGGCACATACAGGGGAACAGCCCTGCTCCCAACCCCGATTGGGCCAATCAGACGAACTGGAGCGCGCCGTAGGGGGGTAGGCCTTCGGGCCAGGGGGCTTTGGCCCTCACACCCCGAGCAAGCAAGAGAGAGAGAAAGACAGAAAGACAGAAAGAGAGAGAGAGAGAGAGAGAGTTTTCAGGACTCATAGATTATGGCTCTTGTGGATGTGGACAGCAGTTTTTAGGAGTTTATGGCTTTGGGCTGAAGTGATTATAATTTCGATGGCCATAGCAGACTCCACGCCATGGCACTGCAAATTCAGATGCGGGAACCTGTTCCATTCATGGCTTTACTCTACCTTAAATTACCAAAGCCTATTGTTCTTAATATATACCCTTACCATGTATTGAAATTATAGGACCCTTCAGAAAAGGGGGTCGTGGTAGTTCAAGGTAGGGGTTTGTATGCCAGCCTTGCGTGCAGGCTTTCCGGAGCGGACCGCCGCTCGAACATTAGGATGGCACAGCTTGGGAAGACAGTGGCCCTTGGGATTAGGGCCTACTTGGAGGTTCATGGGTAAAGATGAGTGGGGTTGTAAGTCCCTTAACATGGGTGTTTAGTATAGCTACTTACTTTTGACCCCACTTATATAACTACCCATGAATCTCCAAGCAGGCTTACACCATGGAGGGGCACGGTGGCAGTCTCATGGGGTGTCATATGAGTTAACCCACAACCCAGGTGGCTTGTACTTGTAGAGTGCACAGGGTGAGTACAATGTAGGCTGTTTTGACATTGTCTGGCACTCGCACGCACTGTTTTCCCAGGCACGTGAGTAAGCAGAACTGCGGCTGTTCACACAGTTGGCACCCAAACGCTAAACTCTAAACCCTCCCTAAATCCCAGCTCCCAAACCCTAAACCCACCAAAAAAATATCTGAGCCCCAATAACCGCGCAGGTGAAGATCATGATGTCCCACGACCCCGAGGGCAAGATGGGCCCCAAGATGCAACTGCCCGACAACGTCATCGTGCATGAGCCGAAGGCCGTACAGCTTTATTGCAATATTATGGGTGGGGGGGGGGCATCAGCAACTAGAGTCAGAAGAGGGTCTTGAAGTTGATGATTGTATAAGTAATTATAAGGGATATGAGGGGGGGGGGGGCGCTTGTACTGTAAAGGGATAGTATTGCTTCTAACTATTTTCATTGTGAGTGTCGGGCAAGACGACCGATACACTCCATGCATTTAAAGCTGGACGCAGGCAGGGGACAAGAGGAAACCTCGTTTGTTCGACCGTCCTACGATTTACGGTTTAGGACACGGCCGTGCTCGATTCCAGGAATTTGGTTCAGTCGTGCAAACCCCGGCAATTAGGAAGTAGAGGATCACAACGAACACTGCTACTGCTCACCATTACTCTTGCAGGCGCTTTGTTTTCAGCATGTCTCAACTTGTCCGCCGCAGTCCTGTCGCAGGAGGAGGCACCTCCCATGATGCCAGCAGAGGACCACGCGTTTGCACAGCTGATTAATCATGCTTGTTACGCTGTTTACCAGTTTTAAAGCCCCCCAAACCCTAAAGCCCCACCCTCGCCCCGAGCAGCCTCATAATAAAGAACCCCAAGGTTCCTTAGGGCCCAGGTAAACCCCAAACCCTAACCGACCAGACCAGAACAAGGACCAGGGCTATGGCGAGGGCGGCTACGACAACCAGGGCCACGCGGAAAAGAGAAACAACAAAGGATGCAGGAAGGATTCGCAGAGTGTTCTTTGGGGGATCTCATACCTACCGGGGACAAAGTGTATGGAGACTCGTTAGATTCCCGATTTACCTGTTGCGTCTGTTGATTTCTGTGCAAGCTTCGAAGCTGCCCAGGGTTTCAGGCTGAAGAAGCTGGGGCCCAGGGGCTTCTCGGGTTTAAAGTTTTAGGGCACGTATTTTATGTTTAATACTAGAGGTGAATGTGGTTTCAAGGGCTTCGCGAAGGATGTGATGCCCGAGCTCTTGTGCATCTTCCTAGGAGTCCAATAATCCGAATGTTTTCCGAGGATTTCATAAAGGGCCACAGGTTGTATGCGATAGCCTACGATGTTGCTCTGAACTCTCGTGAAAAGTGCTTCGTTTCGAGGACGACTTTTTAGCCTGACTAGTGGCCAGAATCCCCTGCAGTAGCCGTGTCTATGCTTGTGGTGATCGGTTAGCACTCTTCTTGGTTTCAATGCGCTTGGACGACGGGCTTCCAGGGTTTAGGGTCTATCGCACCAGCAGTGGAAGAGTTTCCATCATCCTCCGTTTCAGGAAGCCGCTCAGTCAATCTTTGCTGCAATGTTTAGGGTTGAGGGATTAGGGTCAAGGGATTTCATCTAGAGGCACCCTCCACGCCTGCTGTATCTCCTGTTGGCCCTATCCTTTCCGGGCAGCTATCATCCAAGGCTACTGATGATTCTCGCTGACTTGAGAAGGACACCTTGTGCGGACAAAAAGGATCGTTGCGCGCAGTCCTAGCTTCCTGCCGTGGTCCAGTTTTGTAAGCCTTAAACACCATAACAGTCCGGAGGCTTATGGGGGCGGTATGCCGGGAGATCGTAAGAGTTCATGCGTCTTAGATGGTTTCCCAAACGAACGGCCGGAATAGCGGAGTTTGGTTCAGGCCTTAAAGCTTTACCCCACAAATGGTCATCAGTCCAATCGAGCCGAAGTAGAAGCACGTGCAATGTGACCACCACACTCCAAAAACAGTCACGAGAACTATGAATTAGAGTACCATCAGCAGTACGAGCAAAAGTTCAAGAATCACTACAAATGTTCCCGGACCACCATGTCTAAAAAATCATAGCCTAAAGCACGATCAGAAGTCATAACCTATTCTAATTTAGTGATCTAAGGGAGGCACCACATAGAAGGTCAGCCCCTTGTGCCGCTTTTAAAAGCTGCACTTTGAGTTCATCGGTTCGGGGAGGAAAACCCTAAACCCTAAACCCTTTTCAAAACGAACCAACACCGGAAAACGGTGTCGCAAAACTACCGGTCCCACACTCCAACCCGAAGAGCAGCCCGCTCAGTCAGCCAGGAAAGCCCAGCCCCATTCAAAACGGTCCTAGACCCCTATGCAAACCCTTTAAAATGGCCCTAAACCCCTCCCTGCAGCCCCCCAAAAAATTGCCCTTCTGTTCCGGGAACTCTATAAAAGAAGCCAGAAAGAAGGAGCCCTAGAGAGGGTAGGTTTTAAGAGGTAGGGTTTTTGGGGGGCCATGGGTACCCAGAGACTCCAATATCATTTAATTAAGGAATATGCCTTGAATCATAGTAGGGATCCTCGTATACTTTTTAGCTAGACTCCTTGATTAAGGGATATTGGAGTCTCTGGGTCATGTGAGCCCAGAAGGCTGACTGCCGTGCACCCTCGCAGGTGCCAGAGCCCTCCGATCTAGACAAGGGGCCGGGAAGCCTAGCCTTCGGTTCTTGGGGGTTTTGGTTTTCGTGCCTTGTGGGTTTAGGTTTAGGTTTCAGTGCTTTATGGGTTTGGGCTTAGGTTTTAGTGCTTTATGGGTTTAGGTCTTAAGGTCTTTGGGGTTTAGGTTTTAGTGGGTTAGGGTTTGGGATGGGTTGGTTTTTTGGAGGCATAGGCCTTAGGGCTTAGTGCTTGTGTTTCTGCTGGTTAGGATTTTTGGGGTTTAGGGTTTTGTTTTTAGGGGTTTAGGGTTTATGGATCGTTAAACGTCCAGGCTTTTATCAGTCCTGTGGCTTGGGACCCCGGTGTCCATGTTGACTCGATAACCCACAGATGGTGTTTAAGGCGCCTGGGGGGCTGGACTTTATACGGCCCGTGGCTCGTGCATGCTCACTGCTTGCTGGAAAGGGTTCCCAGTGCTGGAGAGGGTCAACATATGAGGGCATAGCCCAAACCCTACAATCCTGTAAACCCTATACTGATCAATACACCCTAAACCCCAAACCCTAAACCCTAAGGGCTGGCCCAATCTTCGGACGAGAGGGATCCTGCATGTTCCAGTCTGGGCTTCAGGGCTTTTCCTTAGTAGTCGAGTAGGTAACCCTGTTTGGGGGTACTATACTATTTAGGGTTTGGGATGTTGGGTTTAGGCTTTGTTACGTTACTATACTCACTATAGAATCCCAAAGGTCATGCTTTAGCCTAGTTCGCCTAGGATACTGGACAAATAACTTAGTGCTTTGTGCATTAACAAACCCTGGGCTCCAAGAAGCACAAAGAACGTCCTGGAATATGACGCAAAACACTGCCACACCTTAACGTCGTTTTAGAACACTTATAATAGCAAAATGTAGAACCGGAAAGAGGCCGTCATTAGATCCCTGTGGGAGGCTGCACTATAGACATCGAGAAAACCCGACATTCTGGCCATGCCAAGTTGAATTCGCTTCGTGACGCCCTTGAACCCCTAAAACATCTAAGCCTTGGAAACCCTTTACCCCGAAGCCCGAACCATCAATCACTCAACCCCCACTCCCTCAAAACACCCTAAATCGCTAAGTCTGGAAACCTGGCTCCTTCTAAGGGCTTACAAGGTTGTTCAGAAGTGTCTGTGTTCTTGAACGTGTAAAGCCCGAATCTCAGAATCTGCGTCAATAGTAGTGCTACTTGTGGCCCCAAAGCGTGCGTTTCAAGTACATGCCAAACATATACCTATACACGTTATACACACATACATACATATATAAAATTACGTATATATCTATATGCATACGTACCTGTTAGTGTATGCAAAATAAATGGTTCTCCAGGGTTCAGGTAGATCCCAAAACCCCAGCTTCGCAGCTGCAACCTAAAGCACAAGTCCTCAACTCCAAACCCTAAACCCTAAGCCCAAAGCCCTAAACCCTAAGCCCTACCAGCTGTAGGCTCATGGCACTTGGGCTTCTGGCCTCGAGCTGCAGCGCCGGAATCTTGAAAGCGGGCGAGCTTTTTTTTGGTGCTGCTAAGATTATAGGGCGTACATAACAAAGGATGTGAGGGTTAAGGGCTTGGTGAGGGTTTTATAGGGTTTTTATGAGGATTCCGCAATAAGGTTCTCCGTAACTTAACACTAAAACCCTCAACCCTACACCCTAAAAGAAGACCCATGCGGGCTCGTCCTTGCTATGTTGGAGGGAAAGAAAAGAAGACCGAGCTGCCGGGACGGACCTTGTTTGGCTTAAGGCATATTCCTTAGTTACGGGGCTTTTGGAGTCTTTGAGGAGTTGTAGGAGTTGTTTTTGGTGCTTGGGGCGGTGCAGAGCCGAGGCTGCTCGCGTTTTTTTCTTTTGTGTTTGTGTGGGGTTTAGGGTTTAGGGTTTTCGCGCTGTGGGCGGAGGAAGTATGCGATACATATAATATAATATGATATAATATAATATAATATACCATAATACAACATAATATAACATAATATAACATAATATATTATAATATAACAAAACATAATATAATGTAATATAATATAATAAAATATAAAAAAATATATTATAACATAATACAATATATGATAATATACTATACTATACTATAATATACTATAATATACTATAATATACTATAATATACTATAATATACTATAATATACTATAATATACTATAATATACTATAATATACTATACTATATTATAATATACTATACTATAATATAATCTAAAATAAAATAAAAAGAATATATTATAATATTATATTAAATACATAAAACAAATACACACACACACATATATATATATATCTGTGTGTGTGTGTGGGGGGGGGTCCAGGGATGAGACATACAAAACAAGTACAAAACCCTAAATCCACCTGGACCCGGAACAACCTGCCTTTCTAGGGACTTATTGCAAGGAAATCATAAAAATCAGAATCTTTTTCAGGAACCTTCAAACCTGTGGCTGTTCCTAGTGTGAGCGGCGAAACCCTGACTCGATGTGGGTACTTCTCCAAACTAGGATCCCTTTTTGGGTCCCCAAAATGGTACTGCACCAACGACCCTGAATTTAGAGAACTACCCGATGTAGTGGTGGCCTGAAGCTGTTTTCTCGTAGGATCAATGGACGTAGTGACGAGGGCTATATGTAAGGTACCTGTACTTGTAAGCCCTTTTAACATCTTCTAACCTCCGTGAGTCAGTCGAGGGACGTATTACCCTACTTGCTATGTGTCCCACCGCCCCGTAAACCCTTAAACCCTATTATAAGGCCTGCTTATTATATTTCCCATGGTCCTCCAAGTATGCCAAGGCGGGACCTTCGGCACCTCCCCGACGAGAGGCGCAAGGCAGCGCGCGTGGCATCCGTGGGTTCCGAGTATGACTGTTGTTGAACAGTTTCTCGAGGGCTCCAGGTACCTAAATAGTAGGTTACCGACCAGATTTTTTGTAACCCAGTTACCTGTTATCCACGTGACTAGAGCCCTAGGGTATCTCTAAAGGGATAAATGGTTTAGGGCTTAGGGGTTCAGGGGTGCAGGGTGCAGGGTTCAGGGTTTTAGGTTTGGGTGGTTGAAAGTTTAGGTGTTCAGGAGTTCGGTGTTCAGGCTTGAACTTCCTTACCGTCACCTAGGAAGGTATTGCATCGTTGCTTTAGATGCAAACCTGTGCCGGGTGATATGGGGCGGTGCTGCTCCTGCTCCTTTGTGACGTCGTTCTGCGTAGAGCTTGTCACGACAAATTTCCACAAGTTCCAAATATGCCGGTTTTCCAACTCATTCGCCTAGCCCTACGTGCATGAACCTCAGCCCCGAATACTGTCTGTGTCCGCAGTTAGCACTTGCGGCAGTCACTTGGCAGGTGGTCCGCAATGGCACCAGTTACCCAACCACCTGTACTCAAAACTAACCCTGGTGCCAGATGCCTGATGTGTGATGCCTAATTGATCCGGATCTGTCCGTGCTTTTCATTTGTCTTTCCGTGATGTGGCATCCCAGGATTACTGTGGAAGTTGAACTTCTCAGTGGCAGGATACGACAGATCCATCACCAAGAATGGCCACAAAAGCGTCACTAGATTTGCTGCACCTTGAGGAGATGTTCGCCGTAGTGGCAACAGTAGTGCTGTGCAGGCCAGCTGAGGGGTTTGTAGTAGACCTCATTTGTGGGCACGTGGTCAAGCGTTTCACCAGACAGCACCTGTTAAACCCTAAACCCTAAACCCTAAACCCTCCCTACCCAATCCTACCAGTTTCTGCAGGAAGAATCTCACAGGATGGCATAGAGCTAGAAACCTGTACCGGTTGTGTCATATAGGGGCCGAAAATAAATACAAATACTATTTTGGGGGTTCCCTGTCATACATGTAGTAGAATGGGCCCAGAACCCTATTCTAATTATTAACGGCCCCTATAGTGTCTCTGACAGGAGCGCGGAAGCAGCACCCATCGATCGAGAATGAAGAGGTCGACGAGACTGCCGGGCACCAAGCTGAACAGGAAAATAGCAGGGGTTCCTTAATATGATTGTATTGTAAGGTACAATGTACACCAAAACGCTAGTCTAGTTGTTAAGACCCCTGAGTAGATGAGTGCTGTTTTAACCTACTGTTGATCAACCGCAGTGCTCCGCTAGGCACCTAAAGCGTAGAACCTCATTCCGCCCTACAAACCCTACAATATTTCCGATCGGATGTAGCAACCCTGATGGAAGCCCAAGCCGTCAAGGAACCCAATGGGATCCTTTCAGTTTTGGGAGCTCAATACCGCTCCCCTTCTACTTGGCGAGGTTGAGGTGCGACGCGTGTCGCCCGAAGAGGAAGAAAGGCCCGGCAACCTGAAGTCCTTGAGACCTTGGGTTTGGGGCATTTTGGTGAGTTTAGTGTGTGGTGTTGGGCGGTTTGGGATTTAGGGCGTTGGGCTTTTGAGGTTGTAGGATTCTTGCTTTCCGCTGATTGCACAATTCCCGATGCAATAAAGGGGCCTGAGTTTAGGGTGTGTCGTTTACGGCTTGGGTTCAAAAAGGGCAAGAAGCCGAAGATCCTGCTTCTAGGCTTTAGCAAACTCCAGCCGCGCAGGCTTCCGGGCTCTGTGCCCACGTAAATGAGAAAGAGTCGAATTACAAAGCCCTGACAACCAAGCCACATCTACTTGTAGAAGAGGAAAGGAGACTAAACTAAACGCAATGACCAGCAAAGTGCATGAGCACAAAAAGTTGATGTTCAGGTGCCTTTTTTGGCTCCAACAACCCTGTACCCCTATTCTGCGAGTTTGCGAGCCCAGACTGAGGCCTCCTTTTTTTGGGCTTTTGTTGTTTGTAGTAGGGATCCTGCCATTTTGGGCTGATATAGCGGTTTGAATGAAAGAGGTTTGTTGCTTTTTTGTTTATAAACCTAAACATGGCATGCATTCCGCTGAAGAGCGCAGCACCGGCTTGGTCTCTTTATTATGTCTCAGCAGTGCATTCAGCACGTCTGAGGCACAGAATATCCCTTTAGGGTTGCTATGGTTCCGGCTTTTTGCATGAACGGTGGCTCTTATCGCTTTCCGTGCGGGTGCTAGCTGCGGCTTACTATAAAAGCCTACGAGCTACCCTGAAAAGTGTGAATGTACTATAGAAGCTATATTCTTCCCTTTGTGGTCCAAAATAGAACCATGCAGTAATCGTATAGCAGAACAGCTTTCC
>CAJNJA010097808.1:0-19084 GCA_905231915.1 Symbiodinium necroappetens
TACGAGTACGAGTACTAGTACTAGTATTAGCACTAGCACTAGCACTAGCACTAGCACTAGCACTAGTACTAGTACTAGTACTAGTACTAGTACTAGTACTTGGGCGTTTGCCCGCACTATGGTGTTGGAATGTGCCAGGGGACATGGCAGGATGCAGCTAATCGTTGTTTGTGGCTTCGGGAAAATTCGTCACGGAACTGCGCAGTTCTGAACAGGCAGGTACAGCAAGTGCTGGCAGGCGCAGCAAACTCGCTTGGCCCACTTTCGCGTTTTCAGGGTGCCTCAGCATGCAAGAAGGAGGTTTGTTCCCAGAGATCCTTCGGTGAGACCGTGTCTTGGTACAAGGTCTGATACGCCACCACTGCGGCGGCTACTTTCTCGAGCCCCAAATGCTCCTGAAAAAACCGAGAGCTAAGCCCGTCGATGTGGCAACGAGAGGCTTTGGAGCTGCTTGGGCCAAGCATGTTGCATCGGTGCAGCATTTTTTTCAAAGACGCCACTTTGCTCTCAAACCTTTGATCGCCTCCGACCATTGACGGAAGTGCGGTTCACTTTGGCTCTTCTGCAGGCCTCGAGGCCAAAAGGCTGCGCAGCGGTGGAACAGCTGGCGTGGCACCATTCTTGCACAAGGTGCAGCTGCAAACTCCTGCGCGCGTGGTACGGACAACCGCCCCACTTGAATCTTGAAGCGGAGCCGGCTCGCTCTCGTTCTCCGGCAGGGCGTCGCCTGCAGACTCGTGGCGCAGCTGGCATCGACGACATCTTCCTGTCCCCACTGACGACAGAGGAGAAGCGACGTTGTCGATGCCTTGAAGCTGAGGGGGATGACTGCAGTGATGACGGGGATTCCGTGGAGGAGCCTTCGTCGTTGTCTGTGGATGACATGGAGGAGCACACTTCGGAGTCGCTGGAGCGTGTGGGCGCGTTTCCGTCTCAGGATGACATCGAGGATTACAGCCAAGTTGACGTCAGCTGCTCGGGGTCGGTGGAGTTTGCAGGCGTCGCGGCTTACATCCAGGAGCAGCTGAGCCAAGAGACTGCCGAGCTCGAGGACTTGCGCGGCTGCTCATTGCCGTTCTACCACGTCTCAGACGCATTCCGTTAGTTGCTCCCTGTGCTGAAAGTCCGGAAGTAGGCCTGCCAAGCACTTGAACACATGTACCCTAGTACTAGTAGTAGTAGTCGTCGTCGTCGTAGTAGTAGTGGTAGTAATTGGTGGTAGTAATAGTAGAAGCAGTAGTAGTAATTAAGTAGTAATAGTAGTCCAGAGGACCGTCTGCCGTGTGCGCCCCATAGCCGGTGACCGGCCGCGCAAGCGCGCGCGCAAATAATGCTATAAAACTTGCATTGTGATCCCTGTCGTGCGATGTTCACTCCGGCTGCCCAGCCCCGGGCAAGCGCTGAGATCTGTACGAATATAATTTGCTGTTTCTGTGGGCCCCGATCGGCAGCGGTCGAACATTATTGGCCGCTTGTTCTTGAGACGCCGTGTCCCAAAAGTAACTAGTTGAGGATGGTCAAGGGCTGGTTCCTGCTATGCTTTGCATGATCATTATGGAGATGGAAATCTGGGATTGGCCTTCGGAATGTGCACCCCAGAACTTCAGTCTCGATTCGTGCGACGAACTTGAAAGCTACCTTGCTGCATCTCAGCCTCGGCAGGGCTGCGCTTCATTACGACCACATGGCGTCGCGAGACCTCACTCTGCGACGCAGAGGACAGCAAGCTGTGTGGAAACTCCTCGACATGGTCCAAATTCTCTGACGGTTTCTGTCCTTGACAACTGCGACATCTAGAATAATCCTGCAGCTTGCCTCTGGTGTCCTCAGACTCTTACCTGCGAACTCTCCCGCCCTCTGGGGTCCAAAACCTTCCTCGCCCGTGCCCGGGGCATCGATTGGCTTCTCAAGGCCGGTGGAGCCTGTTCCATGGCTTGCGCTTTGCACTTGTGATGGACTTTATCTTACTTTGGCGAACTTGGCACCTCAATGTTTGAAGCTTCTTCTCCCCCGTCCTCTCCCATGGCATCGTATCTGTGCCTGACTGCCCAGAGGAGGGAGAGAGAAAGAGAGAGCGGGAGAGAGAAGTAGAGTCACAAGACCTGAGCGCAGCACTCGCGACGCCGTACGGAGCGACTGCAGCCTGTCTACATCACATGTTGGAAGCGAGAGAAGGTCGTGCTCTGTGCGAAAGACTGCGAGATGAGTCTTAAGGCGATGGCATAGAATCGCTCTGGACCGCGGCCGACACGTTAGAGTCTTTGCGTGGCTTGGCGGAGGCCCGAATAGCAAAGAAGCCTTGAAGTGCCGCGATGCGTTCCGGCTCCGCTCCGCTGTTCCGCTGTTCCGCTCTCGGCTCCGTGCCAAGACTTGGGAAGCGGTGAGTTTCTCGACGACCGGCTTTCGACCACGTGGCCAAGGCCTCGTCTCTCGCGTGAAGAGTTGGAGAGCTCCAAAGCTTCTCCCTGGGCCGCAGGCTTCATGGCCTCTTGGCTGTCGACAATGACGGCCTTATGCAGTTCGTGCCAGATGTCTTGCGAAGCGACAGAATTTTCAGACTTCTCTGGAGGCTGTGGCATCTGTGGCATGCTTGGGTAGAACAGCCGGCAGAAACCGGGCTAGAGCTCCAGCAACTGGCGCCCCGGCATAATGTCGCACCGCTTTACGTGTAGGATACAGCCGGATGAAGTTCCGATTGCGGGTGCACTCAAGCAAGGCATTCGCCTCGGTGGAATAAGTCGAAACCGAAACGCAAACCTGTCACGTGCCAACAGCAAGAAACATCGAGTCGGAAATCAAAACACGAAGATGATCGAAGATATGCGATGATGTAACTGATCGAAATCGTCGTGAACCTGCAGGAAAGACGACCATCGGGGCCCATGCAGTGCTCCGCAGCTCCTCGACATCCAACCTACAGCCGCTGAATGCGGCATGCAAGTTCAAGAACGCAAGTCATTTGGATCATTTGGACACAGCAACTCCTCTGAGCCCCAGAACGTGCCCAAAGGCACAGACGGCAAGTCCTCACAGTCCTCACAGGCCGCAACATTGCATGGACTGTGATCTTGCTTCCACAGTACACACCTGCACCATCCTGCACTTTATGCTGCGAGCCTGCTCGTCTTCTATTTCACATTCTTGATGCCGAAGGACAGATCGCCCTGAGCTGGCAAACACTCAGACCTGGACTTACCCAGAACTCGGGATGCAGAAACGGAAGCTGTCCGGATGTTGCAGCAAAGTGGTGCTCTGTCTGCCCCAAACCAATCCTCAAACACCAACCTCAGGCAGATGACCGGTTTACGGAGCAGTGGGAAAGAAGCCGTGGACACCCCCAAGAACGGACATCAGCGAACACCACGCACAATATCTACTTTGCTTCCAAGCGGGTGGAATGATTAACAGAGCCAATAACTGAACTCCGGCACTGTTTGGCCACCCCTTCAACAGAAGCTGTTCGTCAGCGTTCTTAGCTGAATGCACACAAAGTCGTGGCATTTCATAGCTACTTCAGCGTTCACGAGCAGTTCAGCATGTTTTGCAGGCTGCATTCGAGTTCCTACGGCTTCCTTCATGCTGGAAGTGCCTGCAGTTCAGAGTCGTATAATCGCATGTGTCGATTGCAACGTGGACCAGGCATTTTGTGATGCACTTGCTTTGCTCACATGTTTCACACGATGATCTCTCGTCCTCGAACAGGATCGTAGCACCGATTTGCACATTGCCGTTCGTCAGATGTGTCATTGGATCGGCCGAGTGGGGCTGTGTGACACGTGACTGCTTTGAACAACTCAGCTGATAGCCAGACACGCGATGGCGCCTCCTGCGTTCGGGGGGTCCTGTGCGAATGTTCACGGTGATTCGGGCATCTTCTCTGGGATCTTTATCAGCATACTTGGGCTTCTCGCACGCTGCCTGCCTGGTGGCTTACCAGGCACTTTGACAACCTCCGCGGCGCCGTACACAGCACAAAAAGAACTGCGTCAGCAAACCCATGCGAACCTTGGACTTTGCTCTTGTCGCTTCTGCTAGTCGCTGCTTGGTCACCTTGTTGATGCCCACCTTTGAGGCATTGCAACCGGGGTTCCGATACTTTCCATTGCACCTACTAGTAACTCTCACTGGGTTGCAGTAGGCCGCTCACGAGATTGAAGGAGTCTGACAGAAGGGAGCTCTTGATCTGCCAGTCCAGTGGAGAATCCGCCTCACATGAACAGCTAAGGCTTCCCGATTTTCCGGGTGCCTTAACACGAGGTATGGCCGGAACCTGCCGTGAACCAAGAACTGCCCAAAGAACTATCGATGCGTCTCCACTGCAGGCTCGCAGCACATGCACTCCTGAGGAGACTCCTGCACCGTGTGTCCCGTAGGGTTGCGGGCTTCCCACCCGAACATCTCCTTTAAAGCATCGGATTTGCTCGCCGACATCTCCCTCTGCGGTTCTCTCCCCATCTTTTCCAAGGGGTTTAGTGCTGCCGTGTTTCAGCCGACAGTTCCTTTCGGGGTTTGGATTCACACGCACCGGTCGTTGCAAATTCCCACCCAACAGCTCCGTAAACGGTTCTGCAGCTTTGGCTCTAGGACTTGTCCGCTCAAGACTTTCCAGGCTGTCCGATGGGCACTTGACTGCCGCTGTGGCCTGCATGCTGGGACTGAGGTTGACCTCCAAGAGCCACGGCCTGAGCATCCGAAATGCCGACTCCAAGCATCACAGCTCCAGCATGCAGAAACGAGCCCACAACTTCAAGTCCTGATCGACTAACACGTCGAAGCCATACAGCCTCATCACAGCTAAGCTCGCAGAAACCCGACTACAGTCCTTCTTCCAAAAGTTTCTATGGGCTGCGGGCTCAAAGCAGTTGTGGCCTGAGCAATGAAGCCCGTGGTGCAAAGCAGTGGTGCTATATCTGGCAAGAACGGCGATTCCCGAGGGCAGCTGGGCAACAGACTGTAATTTGCGGTGGCTTTTGTTCGGGCCCCGATCACTGGCTCCACCTTGGAAATGCGAAGCAAGTTGTGGAGAGGCACTACCGGCAGACTGCCAAATGCGTCCTGTCACTCGTGACCAGCTTCCATTTTGCAAAGTGTTGTTAAACTTTCCTTGCTTAGACTCTGCACAAGGAACCAAAAAACGAGCGAAACGTTAGCAAACGATTGACGTCAGTGACGTCAGTCCTTATGTATAGAATGACTTCAATTACGGGTGCACGGTGCCTTGCTTCGCCAATCGTTTGCACGTGTCTCGTGGTGACACCGCGCTTGCACGATCCCTCCCAGCTGCATGTGCCCCTGCGTCACGCCAAAACGGCGGAGGAGCTCGGCTGTCGCATGTGCAACCCCGCTGTGCCATGCAGCGCGTGATGCCGTCTCACACCTCGCGTATCGGGCAGCCCCGCTTCGTGTCTACCCCGAGATGCGCTCGGAACACAGATCAAAAACAATGGGTCCAAAATCTCGCCTATCTGGACTTAGACCAGCGCAATACTTGTGAGGAAAAATTGCTGCGAAACTTGGGGACAATCTGGGACATATGGTCTACCGTTTCAGCCGAAACGGGCGGCACCAGTCCCTGCATGGCTTCCATCCTCCGTTTCCATGAGGTTGATTGAAGGATGAAGGGACACTCTCGCAGAACTGAGGCCCCCACAGACAGAAGAGACTTCACAATGGCATCCTTTGTCACAAGCTCAGAAAATGGACTGCGCCCTCACTTCGCGCATTCTCGGCTGCAATTGAGCATTTCGCCATGATGCGGGTCCACATAAGCTCAGCATCTACCCCAATACACCTGCAGAAACAAGAACTTGCTGCTGGACAACAGTCTCGCAACAGCACAGTCGGCTGCCTTAGGTGCTTGTTCAGCGCCGATATGCTCCACTTGTGGCCGACATTGTCGGCCTGCAACGAACGGGATGCAATCCTGACAATTAACCGAAGTAACAGCATCAGACCGATCCCCCTGTAGCAGCCAAGATGACATGTTTGACTGGGAAGCCAAGTCTACGTGACATTCAGAAGTTCGCGACAGCGAGCCTGAACCTCGGAGTTCTCCACAAAGCTGGAAGATCCCTCGCAGTTCCGATGGCATCGAAATTGCAGAAGAACTCCCCTTGCAGGATCCCTTATCCATGCACGGACCTTGTTGATCGAATAGTTGGTCAAATGACGGTAGGCATCCTGTGACGGTCGGACTCTGGCTTGGCTTTGCTGCGTATGCGGCCGTCTCATGGTCTGAGGTTCAGGCTGTTAAATGCTTCGGGTCTTTGCTATACGGCTTGGAAGCAAAGCGCACCAGGCCTTCCAAAACTGATGATGTTTTACTTAGTCCAAGAGGCAACACAGCAAAGTTGTTCAGCCATGTCAGCAGCGAACCTTCTCTGTAGATGTAAGCTCGCAAGGGCTCGTAGCTGGTGACCTGCACACCCACGGCCAGGGCGATGCTGAAGGGCCCTTTCAAGCGAGCTCCAGCTGGATTGCTCCAAGCTTTACTCATCTAAGTGTCTCGAAGAACTCAGGAGACGGCAAGCACGTACCTCATGGGCACAGTGACTCCCAAGTGGCATGAAGGGCTTGGAATACTTAATTGAAGTTACAGGCCACTCCGAGTTCTTTTGAATTTCTCCGGTGTCTGAACCTCGGTCTCTCGTCATTCGCCTTGAGGGCGTCTCGCGCCCAAAGCAAAAGACTTGTCAACTTGTAACTGCTCTTTCGGAAAAGAACGTTCAGTTGAAACTATTTGGAACTGTGTCATAGTGAAGACTGCATGACCCACAACATCTGGGGCGCATGGCGGTCCACAATTCAAACAAGTCTTGAGGAAGGCAGGCAGGTTGGCATTTGTCTGTTTGTGTGGCCAGTAACTATGGTGCCTTCTGTTGGCCCTCCTCAATTTTTAAAGAGACTGCCATTGTGACAGCATGACTTACCAAAGTGCACCAAGCCCCAGACTTGGGCAGATTCAGTGCAGCTGCAATGCAGTTGAATAAACACCATCCTTGCGCCACGAGGCCTGGACATTGAAAGCCCGAGCCAAAGCAAGAAGGGACAAATTATTGCGGGACTTTGGACACATGTGTAGCCTGTTTGGGAGAATGTAAAGCTCCATGCAATGCACACGTACAGAGATTTGCTTGGCCATGGCACTTGAAACACTTGCGAAGCATACAGGGCAAAGTCTGCAAGTTTGCTGCCTGACTTCAGGCCTGAAAGCGAATCACCCAAGTCATACCCTAATCATCCGCCTCAGCCATGAACCCGAACCCTCTAGGCCCCATGTAGACCCTAAATGGTCAGCCCACACAACCGAGGCCGAAAACACGTTTGTTCTAGTTCCTACCCACACCTCATCTTCCGATAATGTGAAGACTTCTCGTGAAAGAAACTTTCAAGGTTGCAGGCGATTCCCCAGGCGCCGGCCGCAGCCGTACATTTGCAGAGACGACATACTAAGAAAGCCCAATTTGCTACATCTGACATCATATGGCTGACTACCCACCGCAATCGTACTTTCAGGACCTGCTTCAGCCAAGCCAACTGGCACGAAAAACCTGCCGCTTCGTGCTGATTGCACAGCCAACCGACCGGTGAGGAAGAGGTGTCCAGGCGTCAGGACTCGGTCTTGATCAGACGCTGTCCGCGCTGCCTCGATCAACTGTCACTGTGAAAAACACACAACTGATCATCGACGCACGACATGTCTCCACATCCGCTAGTCCTAGCAAGCAAGAGCCCAACACCAAAGGAACTACACAATGTCAGCCTCGACGCCACGCCAACCTCAAGCAGACTCGATTTGAGGCCTTCGGATGTGTTCAAGAATCTGCACCAAAACACTCAGGAAAGACAAGTAATGTCTTCCGGCTCGGTGCAAACTAGCACTAGAGAGACAGTGTAGTCAGCTCAATAAATAAGCCAAATAAGCCGAGAGTCTTGTCGACTGAATTGATGAACGTCGGATGCCTTCGCTGACTGTCGGATTGCTGGCACAATCGGCAGCGAGGCAAAACCCAGTGGAGTTGCTGGACAAAAAAATCTCCAAGAGCTACCCACCCTAGCTTCCCTGCGAGGTTTGGCACCTCAACTCCTTCATAGCCCTTGCCCAAGCCGGGAATTGACGGCACGCCTAAAAGACGCAGCCGATTTCTGCCAGATCTTCTTCCACATGTCGGCATCTTTTGCCTGGCTGTCCTTTCGAACCTGCAGGACTGCAGGAGAGCATGGATTAGACTCACGAACTTGCACTCACTTACTGACGGGACCACTGCGGTCGTAGCTTCTTTGAGAGATACGAATATAGGATGCCTAGGGATCACCGCCATTGCTTTGATGCCATTCTCCATCCCTGTGCCACGTGCGGCCATGTCCTGCCTGCACACATGTGGACCAGGAGAATGTCCCAGACGGAATACATTGTGATGCCACATGCTTGTGACGGTCTTGTTGGTGGCTTTGCGTCAGCCACATCCACCTGCAGCAGCGCAACGAGGCACAAAAATCGAAGCGGAACAGTGGTCGCTTGTATGACAGCTGTGCAGGCAGTGGAGAGCAGTCCAAACTCGGTCAACCTAACTTCCTGAATTGCAATGCGAAAACTGGTGATGGTGATGGCGCTGGTGCTGGTTTGGATGCGTGTACAAGTACCGGTGCAATTCCTGGCGAGGTGCTACTCCAACAACCCTCTTGGCGAAGCAAGTTGAGCCCAGCAGCTCCAGCCATGACACAACTTGAACGTTGTGCATAACATAAACTACGGGCTGAATCTTTGGAGCAACACTTTTATCCATCGCGGTTCGCGTGCCATCGGCTTGGTGCAATCCGCATCTGGCTGCCGGAGCCATCTATCGGTTTGGTCCGGCGATGCTTTCTTGTTGGGGCTATGCTGTTTCTGACTTGCGTTTAACGATTATATACTTCACGCATCTTTGAACTGGGGGTCTACAGCAACATCATCGATATCGTTGCACACAACAGCTCAAGAGCACCGATGCCAAGGCCCCATGAGCAATCGCATAGAAACTCAGCATCAACAGAAGCATTATCAGCAACAACCTCAACATTATCGGAGGAACATCGTCGTCGTCGTCGTCGATCATCAAGCACATCATGACCAGTCTCATCATGCGCAGCCTCATCTTCAACATGATCAACGGCATCATCATCATCGCCGTCGCCGCCACTCTGGACGCGACCCTGACCCTCATCTTCATTGTCATCCTCATCACCAACCTCAACATCCACGCTCTCATCCTCATGCAGCCGGATCATATCGCATCATCCTCACCCTGCATCCTGCTAACCATCCTCGATCACCATGACTAGAATCAGCTGACTTTAGGACTGTCCAGAGACGAGAGGCAGGTTAAGACAGGCGAAACGCGACAAGAACAGGCTGACATGGTCAATCATTCCTTCACAATCGCACCACAGTAGTACTGAAAGCCCAACCCTCAACAAACTGCTCATGAGCTACGTGAACGCATCTCGGCAGCCTCAGCGATGGTTGCTGCAGGTTGAGGAACGACCTGAGGAGGGGAGGGGATAGTTCAGGTTGGAGATATGCTGCCATGCTTGACAATGGAGGTACTAACCATGGCAACCAAGAATCCTCCGGAACAATGTTGATCACCACATCTTCAGGGTCCGGATGCCATGCACCCTCGAAGGCCTCGAGCATTCAGAGAACACAGATCAATCTACTCATGGACTGTCACGAACTAGGCGAACGAAACCAGGCCTCCACATGGTGATATTCCACTGGACCCCACCTCACCATCACCTACCAATGCAAAAAGATGCTTTCTTGTCACGTAGTCTTGCTCGATGGCGGCACTCTGGCACCGCTATGAGATCTTGAAGAATCAGAATCTCGGCTTTTGCTACAAAGCGTACACTTTCCAATTCCGGCCTGTGGCTACGCTGAATCAAGGGCTCACCGGCCACCCTAGCACAGGCTCGAGCCAGAAAAAGCCTTCAGTGAACGAGTCGAAGCACCACGATAAAAAATCGACACTAACCCTCTGAAGCAAACTTGCATCTGGGCTGCGTACACTCGCAGATCAAACTTCAACCCTTGGATGAGCAGCGGATTCTCCACGTAGCGAGAGACCACTGACCTTGCAATGCACCATGCCAACACATAAGCAAGGTTCGCATCAGAGCAGGGAACAGCTGCCATGCTGCCTGCAGGCAACAGACGTGGCGGCTCTTGTGAATCTTGATGCAAATAGTAAATGAGAGGTGATTTCGAAACTGCTTTTGTGGTGGCTGGAGCGAGAATGTTCTGACCCTCAGAGAAAATCTCAGGCAGAGAACACTCGCCACGCAAGACTCGTCTAACCCTATACACTGTGGATGTGATGCGGACTGAAAACCGTGCGCAACTTCTAATGATTCCACTTGTTCGCATTCGCATGTGGCACACTCCAGAGGTTTCCAGGCCACATCCTGCCGAAAATTATGTGGCGACAGCAACGCTGGATAACAGAGAAGCTTCAGCGAATCGCCCTCGACACGGAAAAATTGAGAGGCACATTCAAGGAATTCGAGCACAAGCCTTGGAATCTTGACACTGGAGCAGGTCCGTCCCTTGAGTGTGGCTAGCACTATAGGCTGTACCGCACGCATTCTGCGTGGATTAGGATGTTATGCTACACACACATCCAAGTAGAAGATAGCCGGAGTCCACTGCATGGAAAACACCGGCCTCAAAATTGTACCGGTACACTAGCTTGCACAAAGCACATGGGACAAGATCCCACAGTTTGGTTGTCAAGCATCTGTGCAGGAGGCAAAGCGGTTCAGAATGCTCTGCTGCAAGCGGACGTCCTGCTCGCCCGGTTGCCATGCGTCACCACAAACACTAACATGTCCACATGCTTTGTCATGAGGCAAGACGAATGCTGCATGCCTGGACACTTTGGTGCTTCAAGAAGCCGCTACCAACTCTTGCGCAGCCGCTTCGTTCTCATAGCCTGAGATTGCAACAGCAGAGCCAACAGCATGCTGCATCTTCAAGCGAAGAAGTTACTTCGGGTGGAATGTGGCACTACACCTGCATGCACAGTCAGCATGCACAGTGCTGACGGGGGGGCGCTCGATCGCCCGAGCCAAGAACTCGTCGCCGTTGAGCTGAGGCCCGGTGCCGCCCCACCTACTAAGCGAACGCCGTCGCTGCACACACGCAGTACACGACGCTGTTTCTTCTAGATTTTGTAGAGAGGCTGAGAGGCTCACAGAAGTGACTTCTGAGATTTGCTCCGCCCGAGCCTGACAACGCCTATCCCAGTGGGCCGTGCCTGGCATACAACCTGGAAACGTAAGAAACGAAATTAAACTCATCAATCTCATAAGATTCATAAGCCACTTTCGTGCGATGAAAAAGGAAGGGTCCCATGACGTCATGCGGAGGCCCGACCTTTCTGGCCTATTGTGGCAAGACTCGCTTCTTCCAACAGTAGTATTTGCATGTGAAAGCTCAAAGCCGCGAAGGCGGCAGCTCCGAAAGCATCGGTTAGTTGCGGGCGCGCACGTACGTTGCAGGCAGTCCACACAGAGAACACAATGAGTAAACCTGTTGATCTGACTGCGATGACCCCACACGTAGCTGCGCTATTGTCAAGGTGCTCTTCGAAGAGCTGCTCCGGGGCGAAGGTGTCCAAGAGCCTACAAGGCGGGGCATGCAAAAACACTCAGCGTCGTTCAACCGAAACTGCAGGCGTGGCTGAAGAAAGGTTACCACCAGGATCCCTGTTGCATGTTGGCCACGTCGGCTTCTCTCCGACCCTCCAGCCTGGAAATTGGCTCCTCCCGCCACCCGTGTGGACCTGCAACAATCAGCGACACAGAATCGGACTCTCTTACGCACGCGTCTCGGCAGTGGAACCGTTCCGATCTGACCATTCGACGTGTTTTGAGACTTGCTTCTGGGAGGTTCACATGATCAGGAGCGTGTATGTGCATGTCTGTTCGGGCATGCATATACAAAAAATATACAAGCTGAACATAACAAATAATCTGCATACACTGTCGAACTCATAAAACCCCATCTCTACATATATATATATGTAGGTGTATATACATATACATATACATATACATATACATATACATATACATAATATGCATATACATATACATATGCATATATATATATACACACACACACACGTGATGACACTTGCGACGGTCTGTGGAAAATTCGATTGTGATTGCGAAGGCGAGGAAGGCTCAACTTGGCAATGTTTGCTCGAAGGCTCGCGCGGCAAAGCTGAGACACTTTTTGAAAGAGAATCGAGGCACAAACACAGGAACTCCTCACAAGCGAAAGCTTTGCTTTTTGTACGAGTACACAACTATTTGAGCTTCACATACTGAACCGAAATCTTCTACACGCATCAACCGAAACGCTCCCTCGAAAGCCTTTTCGAGCCCTCCAACTTTGATCAGTGCCATTGTAACCAAACAGCAGCACACAGGGCGAGCAGGTGGTGGCGTCCAGCCCCTAAATTAAACTGTTCAAGCGATCGGTGAATGCTCACACTTCTCCTGCGGAAGGCCTCCATTTTCCAAACGAGTCTTCCAAAACGATCTCCAGATTCATTTGTCCATTGTGTGCCCATCTTCTGGCATGTACTGACTGCCACAATGAGCGTGCAATTACGTATCTTGCGCGTGCCGCGGTTGTGATCCAGAGAAAGCACCATTCAGCAGAGATAAATGCAAAGACTATGCGGCTGAGCGACCCAGAAATTTGAACTCAATGTGTCCACGATCAGCGATCCAGCGGGAGAAGATTTTGAATGCCCCCCAGAAAACCATGTCCTGGGCAGGATGTCAGGGCAGTTCCCCAGTCTTCTGCCACGAACAAAGTTTCTGAAGCACCTAGGGCCAGCACACTGTTGAGGTAGAATACTTTGCCAATGATGCCAGGGTAGTGGCGATTCAGGATTGCGATCGCTGCCTGCATGGCGCCAAGATGCAGCTCCCCGTCGGTTTTGCAGTCTCCGGCTCTTGCCTTCAACACGGCGAATCCGTTGTCAAGGCTGCCCAGCTCCTCCAAGATTTCCTTCGAAGGTGCATCCTTCCAGAAACGGGATGGTGCAGCCCGATCTAACCCTGTGCAGGCTTGGCATCCCTGCTCATGTCCGACCTTGGACCCGGCCCCAGCGGCGTAGTAGGGATTCAGGGCCTGCACGATCTTGCAGTACCAGGCTGCGTTTCAGTCACCCAAGTTGGCATCAAACGACGTACCGGGTGCAAGAATTCTCACTTCCCAAAGGGCCGATGCGTTGAGGCAAGGGCTTCGGAATCCGATGGGATCAGTGCAATCAGCGTCGTTGTGTAATTTCTGAACGAGCTAATGCTTTCGACCTCGTTGGTCGGCTTGTTGGAATCAAGAACGAATAACGAAGCTTTGGCCGCCTTTGTCACGAATCCAGCACTACTGTAGGGAGGCGTTTGTGCAGACTGCCTGCGAAGAGCGTACACTGCTTGGACAAGAAGCTTCAAAATGACTTGGTCGTGTGCACACGCCAAAGCGTGTGGAAGTGGACTCCCTTGGTTTTTACAGCATTTCTGCTGGGCTCCCAGGAGTCTCCCTGCCTTTTGCAGCCTTTCTGCCGTGCTTCCCGTGCATTTTATCACCGCTTGCAAACCGCCCGGAAATTAATGCTGGGACCGAGGTCCTTCCCATGCATTAAAACCTTAAACCCTAAAACCTAAACCCTCAAGACACCATAAATTGAGCATGCATTTTACATTTTGCATGAATTTCTGGCGGCCTTGCTTTCAATAATGAAAATGTATAATTTATAGCAACTGCTTCGAACTATTCGTTTCCATTTAAGTAAACCGTAATCCAAGCGACAAGTTTCAAACGACTGCAACCGTGTTACACCGCGCCCGTGTTGCACTGTGTGTACAACTGGAAATACGTAGGTATATGTGTATCTATGTACATGTATCTAGATATGCATATATATATATGCATGAATAGATATAAGTTACAAGGGTACATCTATTTATCTGTCCATCCATCCATCCATCCATCCATCCATCCATCCATCCATGCATCCATCCATCCATCCATCCATCCATCCATGCATCCATCCATCCATCCATGCATCCATCCACCCATCCATCCATCAATCCATCTATCCATCTATCAATATTTCTATGTTTGTTGCTATCGATTTAGCTATGGGTTAACTCTATTTATATAAACGATATACATATGCACGTATTTATATGTGTGTGATGCAGGGCTGCCGAGCGCCCCCCCCCCCACCCAGGGTATCCGCCCCCCTGCCCCACCTGCGGGGTGGGGCCTGTGGTGGTACCCTTCCCCCTTCCCCGCCGCATCCCCACTTCTTTGGTTTCGTTGTTGTGGTGGGGTCTGCACCCCCCTTAGCTGAGGCTTTGGTTGGCCTGAATTGGAATATGCAACACGTCTAACACAAGCACTTCTTGTCACGGTTAGTGACTCAACTACAGTTACAACTACTCTTAATCTTCCTTCTTACCGTGGCACCGGTGATACTGCTCATGATTTTGTGCTTTAGACGGCGACGTGAGTCGACAATCGGATCATCCTTCACATCATGTTCAACATCATCATGGTCGTCGTCATTTTCATCATCACTATCATAAAAAGAATAGTTGCCAGCATCACCATGGCCATACAACCCTCTGAACTAATTAATTAGGCATTGTCGTTCATGTCGGATGTGGGAAACTACTGCGCAGATTGCCGCTTTCTGCATAGGGCAGGGGTGGGTAGGGGGTGGCGGGGGGGAAGTGCGGCTCCCCCAATCCGCGCAGCAGCAAGGGCAGAGCGAGGGGGGGGGGGGGGGGGAGAAACACCGTAAATATCGGTGTTATCGCTTGTATCCTCGAATACATACAACCATGCTGCGAAGCATCTTGTGCCGACACATCGACAAATCTGCAGCCGAATTTCGGCCAACGAAAATACCAGTTCATGTATTCGGAAAGCCGAAACTGTTGGAAGGTATTGCGCATAATTTGTTGCGGTATTTAAAAACCTCGTGTTTTTTTGCGTTTTTCGGTTGTGAAAAAACTGTGACCTTACATCACGGGCACTGTGTATCTCTTTCGGCGATTGAAAGCTGCGCTCGCGCATGCTCACATGTCACACTGCTGCACCCTGCCCAAAAGCGGTGGGCTCCCTCCGATTTTCCTGATATAAATCGTTGTCTATAAGGGCATCTTACAAAGTACTCTGAAGAGCATCCTAAAAGGTATTCTAGAGGATAATCTTTGAGGTATATTTACAGTATACAGAAGGCATATTACATAGGCGGTTTCTGTAAGGTATTGTACTACACGGTATTCCAGATGGTATTCTATAGGGCACTATATAAAATAGTTTATAGGGTATTCCATGAGGTATTGTACAAAAGGCAGACTGTAGCCGACATTTACGATGGTATTCTTTAGGGTAGATGAAACTACAGAGGGGGGTATTGTATAAGGTAGTTGTAAAGCCATTTTTCTTGGTTCCTGATTCTCTTTATGGGGATCCCATACCCACAAGCTACAATTATTACATAGGCGGTCTTCCGTAAGATATTCTACTACAGGGTATTCCGGATGGTAGTCTATAGGCCATTCTATAAAGGATTGACAGGCCCCAGGATTCCAGATTCCAGATTTCCAGATTTGCACTCCCCAAGTTTCTAGACATTCCAGATTTCCAAATTTGCACCACCTACGTTTCCAGATTCCAGATTTCCAGATTCGCACGCCCTAAGTTTCTAGATTCCAGAGTCGCGATAACAAAGTAAAAACATAGTCCAGGTTTCCAGATTCCAGATTTCTGAGAAAGCAAGAAATCAGAAAATCCAGACTTTGGAAACCTGCAGACGTAGATCTGGGGGAGCACATATATATATATGTGTGTATATGTATATATGTATATATGTATATATATATATGGTGTCCATATATATATATATATAACCCTTCCTGACAACCTTTGTCTTCCAGAACCAACGGCTAGGGTTTAGGGTCTGGGGTTTAGGGAAGCCCTCGACGTCTTCTAATCTTGAACAAGCCATCGGAGTCACTATGTACAGCATGGAACAAGGCCAACTGCAACTTCATGAGGCCACCAACAACCTCTGTGCACTCGCTCCGTCACAGCCAACTGATTCGGCCCCAACTGATGAAGGCGCACGCAGAGGACCTGGTAGTCTCGCTGGCCATCCTCCTTCAACACATTGCTCGGCCTAAACTCCAGCGACGCAAGCAGCACCTCATCCGTCGCTGCAAGGCCTGCGATCTGCAACACCGATCGCTGAGCTGCGTCCGCGACCAGGACAGCAATGCCAAACCAGGCAGCGGCCCGCCCCTGACGTGTCCCCTTGAGACCAAAGCTCCGCTGTGCCTCCGCCAGGTCCTTCTGGACCTGATTCCAGGCAGACACAAGTGTTTTCGGCTTCTAAACCTGAGTCTTTCGCAACAAGCCTTCCCCTAGCCGGCAAGCGGTCACCACATGCATCATGTCGGAGAGCATCCTGCGCAGGCGGAGGAGCATGCAGGAGGATCATGCAATCCTCGTCGTCGGCATCTGCGGGCTTGTAGTTTTGGAGGCCATGCTTGACCAAGATTTGTTGGAGTGTGCAGCATTCGGATTGCAAAGGGTCGTCATCGGCGGTCTCACCTGGCGTTAAGGCACTGGGCGGATCGGAATGCTCCGTTGGATTCTGGGGCTGTCGTGGACTTGCAAGCTCAGCAGTGTTCTGGAGGCAAGACCATGTCATTTTCACGTCCTCAGAATCGATGGGCTCATCCTGGACGTCGGGCACGACATCGCCGGCATCGGAGCCGTCCTCGTTATCAAGGCAGTCGCCTAAGGGCTTGCTTCAAGCATGTAGCAACCATGGCTCTGCCGGAGATCTGCCACCAAGCCTGCAGACCAGTTGCCAAGCTTTCCGAGTCCCGGTTGACGGAGGTGACTGACGACCTTGAATCGACACACAGTCTGGAAGGCCTCACGGCTGACCCGGGTCATATCATCAGCACTCAGACCCTCCCACGTGGATAGTTTCTTCGCATCCGGGACCGAGAGCTTCCTGGCCTGCCGACTGCCAAAGGTGAAGTTGCTGCGTCGACAGGATTGCCGCCCACTGTCGGCAGCCGATGGACGATACTCGCTGTCGCAGCGCGGCCCGCACACATCCTAGACCCTAAACCCTAAACCCTAGACAGCACTCAAGCCGGTATTTGACTTGATGATGCCGAAATAATGCTCGCACACGTCCTGGACCCTAAAGCCTAAAAAGCCGTAAAGCCTAAAGCCTCAAGCCTGTATGTGACCGAAAGTGGCCAAGAGGATGGACACCGTGATGGAATGGAAAAAAACGTGCTGTTTTCGCTTCTTTCAGATCGAACAACAACAAATAGTATCCATATAGACAGTTACACAACAAAGACATTGGATCGAAGCAGTGGGACGCAAGCCAGGAGCCCGTGCATAAAGTAGTGAAGTACATATGCATGGCGGGGCCGAAGCAGTCCCATTGACCGAGATCCAAAAGCACGGGGTTCAGCAGCCAGGCCGCCTGTGTATCGCTCTGGTTGTCAGTGCCTCGGAAGGCTGCTGCAGGAAGACGCCGGTCAGCAGGACCCGATGAGTCACACGAAAGCAAGTTATGCGTGTAGTTTGAAGTATATAAGGCCATGGTCGAGACTTGAAAAGTCTGCTACAGTGGCCAAGAACGGATCTAGGTGCGCACTGGGCCGATCCTGCTTTCCGCGATGATGGCGCCGACAAGGCACAAGAACAACGTCGGCTTCTTTTCGCACCTGGCCTATAATACGAGACCTGTGCGGCCTCGACTTTTTTCTTTGCATGCAGGATGTCTGAACAGCGGCCAAAGACGAACTCAGCTCCAAGCAGGAATGACTTGGAGTCCGGCCGCAGCCTGGCAAGGGGGATGGGGGGATGGGTGGGCAACCGGGCGGTGTGGGCTACGGTCAGGTAGGCGTTTCACGCCTATCGTGCCAGCAGACAGACAGAGCGAGCGAGTGTGCGTTTGTGTCTCTCTGGGTGAGCTGCCTCACGGGGGGCAACCCTGCATCGTCCTTTCATGATTTCGCAACACAGCCACACGTGTCCACACGCACGCGCACACACACACACAGAGACAGAGAGACAGAGAGACACGAATCGCTGCTGCTCTTTCTCGCACCTTCGCACCCTAGTTGCCAGGGCCCGGCATGGCCAGGTTCCAAGATGGCACGGAAGCTGTACAAGGAACACCGTCGATTCGCACCATCGATTCCCCGACACCATGGTCTATGTTAATTCCAGGTCCAGGCCAAAAATCCGCGATCACCAACCCAGCTTCTGGCTCCTGGAAGAGTAGATGGACCTTTGGGGTTTTAGGCCCTAAACCGAATCCCTCAGCCAGAAGTGTCCTTTGAGAGGAGCTCGCCGGCTCCCCCGCATGCTTCCTCTTCTTCGCCGATGCCGAAGCCACGGTTCCTGAAGAAGCGAAGGTAGCACATAAGTCTAGAGGCACAGGCTGTATAGTACTGTATAGGCTAAGGCAAGAGTCTGTAACTGCAGCCGCCGGGTCCATCCCGCAGCGGATCCCGGCCAATGGACGATGCAGCCGATGTCGGTGAATACGGCCAGCTCCTGTCCTGGGTCGCCTAATGCTGCCAACGACATGGCCAGATAAAGCCCAAGACACCCGGGCAGTCAGGGCAGGATGGCAAAAACGTCGCAGAGGAAAGTCGTGAGCACATGTGATCCTGAGAGTTTGGGTGCAGGATTTAGGGTTTAGGGTCTTGCGCAACACAGCACAAGAGCAGCCGAGTTGCACGCCCAAATACCAAGATGGTGATGCATCTTCATCCTCCTTCAATCTCATCAATGCAGCAGCAACAACCCTCGAAGTCACAGAAGCCATAACCCGAAAACCTCAGATAACCACAGCCAACTTGCAACGCAGGCGCAGCTCCTTGCAACGAGTCTCCATGGAGTAAATGAATGGTACCGCCGTCTTCCATGAACCTAGAGACCGAAGACTACAAGAGAGAGAGAGAGAGAGAG
>CAJNJA010097819.1:5967-19084 GCA_905231915.1 Symbiodinium necroappetens
GTACCAAAATAGTATACACTTTGGCCTTAAAGTAGTCCATATACAGGTACTTTGGGGCCAAAGTATATGCTATTTGGGTACATGGACCCTTATGGCATGGGTGCGAATTGAGGATTCGTTCAAGGTTCAGGGTTGACGTCCTCTGCCACGCCCAGGGCCTGCACCGAGCGGTGTACAGTGTAGAGGGTCGGGCGAACTGCGTAAGCTGAAATCTTTCAAGCCTTGAACAGGCGGGGGGTTTGCTTGTCCTGTTTTCTGTATGCTTGTCTACTGAGTCTGGGTATATTTCCTGGAAGTACACTGTTTAGCGCTCAAGGTGTGTCCGAGATGCATGCATTTAATGACTGCCCAACAGGCAGGCAAGAACTGCCTTAACTTTGGATGCAGATCTCCTTTGGGCCTCTGTAGTCTGTACGTGGCTCTGGATAGAAAACACCATGGGTTTTCGCGGCTAGAATGTAAGAACAGTCAGAATATTGAAGATTCGATGAGGGCTTTAAGTTTGAGGGACCAGCTTGCGATCTAGGTCATGAGGTGGAGATGTGAGCTCCTGCCCCCGAAAACCGAAACCACACGCCTTTAGATTCAAAACGTCTCAGCCCTAACCCAGAGGCTTCTTGCGGTGGGCCGGTTCGGGATGTTGGTGGTTTAGGGCTTAGGGCTTTAGTAAATAGACTTCGAGCATGTTGGGGCATATATATATATATACATGTATGTGTGTATATATATATATGTATATTAAGTCCTGAGCCCTGCGCCCTTCATTCATCCTATTGACAACCACCAAACTCGAACCCTAACCACCGACCCCACTGGCAAAGGTCCCTTTACAGTCCAGCGAAACACACACCACGCCAGACCCATCACATTCCCCTAAACCCTAAAGCCTAAAGCCTAAACCCTATAAACCCTAGAAGCCCTAAAACTTGTAAGGATTAATAGGTCCTGTTATAAAGCCAAACCCTCGAGCCTCAAAGGCTACCAAACAGAACTCACCTAACACTCTACCCACAGGCACCTAAGTAGCTCCTTTTGGGGATTACCTTATAGGATTCCAAATATAAACCATAAAAAGGTACTACTTAGGGGCCTATTTCGGAACTCCTATACGTCTATAGAGGCCTATGGGTACCCACTATAAGCCCCTAAAGCAGAAAGTCTGCCTGGAAGTCGCTTTGTACTTCCAAGGGCCACCGAGCGCGGAAATCCTTCGAAACCTCGCGGCCAGCATGGCTTACTTAGGGGCTTTAGGGCTTCAGGGCTTCTAGGGCCTATCGTGCATGCATGGGTTCTGCTGACAGGGTTTTCTGTGAGCTTTTTCTCTAGGGTTGTTTAAGCTTCTCTCCTCGCACGGAGGGCGGGGCGGCTTTTGCGGAATGCTCACCCGACAACACTATGGTTGCAAGAAGATGAACTTTTGCATCCGCCGTGTTCTTGCGTCCTTTGGTCGGGTGTGCTTGGATCGGAATCCTCATCACAGCTTCAGGCTTTGGTCCAGAGACCTTGGAGGATTTAAGGCCTACCTAGACCCCAAGGAAAGTACCTTACTAAGGACTTATATAAAGAAATCATAAACCCTAGACGCTAAACCCTAATAAGGAACCCTAAAAAGGGGTGGTTGTTAAGGGTCCAGGTAGGGCTTGGCCCACGGTATCCTGGAAAGCTCGGATTTTGAGCCCCAGGTTCTCCCTCTAACAAAAATAGTCATTAAGTGCCACTTCAGTGTGCCCTTCCCTGATTAGGGGGGTTCTTAATTGAGGGTTTAGGGTTTAGGGGTTTTGGGGTTCTGGGATTTCTGAATGTGCTACTAGCAGCGGGCTAGCGCACTGAAAAGCTTGCGCAAGGGCGGCTGGAAGGCCACAGTCGCATTTCAGTCCAACACCGAAGGCCATAATACCGTTGAATGCTTTGACCACGGAGCGATAATTTGGGATCTCTTTGGCAGCTCACACTCCAAAGACCCTGACTCACGGAGGATGCCTCGACTGATGGTAAAACCGCTTTTCATAAAGTACCATCGAGCATGGCTACGTACCGCACATTCGAGCCCCCTATAAACCCTAAACCCCTAAGCCCTCAAAACCCTAAACACCCTAGAGGCCCTAGACCCTAAACCCTACCCTAAACCCTTTGGGCGGAATATCGGCTCAGGGCTTTCGAGTTTAGGCCTTCCAGTTTAGGGCTCGTGCTTTACCTGGGGACCCCGAAGAACCTAGCTTGTTGAGGACGTTTATATTAAGGAACCCTAAAAGCTGTATTCATTTCATTTAGGGTCCAAACTAGCTTTTTTGAGGACGTTTATATTAAGGAACCCTAAAAGATATGTTCAGCTCATTTAGGCTCCAACTAACCCTGAAAGGAACCCTTTTGCAGGAGCCCTTAAAGGAAGCGACGGGTGGCTTTTTTCCGGAAGGCCTGATCCCCATGGAGCTCCCAGATGCGGATCGAGCCATCGCTCTGGAGGCCTTTTGGGCTTAGTGTCTACTTGGAGGTTCATGGGTAGGGTTTAGGGTTTAGGGTTTAGGGTTTAGGGATGAGGGTGCTCTAGTTAGTTTAGGTTCATGGGCATTATGAGTGAGGTTATAAGTAGGGTAACTATAGTTACAATCCACATTAAGGGACTTAAAACCCTACTTATAACTACCCATGAACCTCCAAGTAGGGTTTAGGGTGAAGTGTTTAGGGCCATCATTCTGCCGCCCTGACTGTCGGCACACTTCAAAGGTCAGGCTGAGTTTGGGGGTTTAGGGTCTAGAGTCCAGGGCGGCCACATGAAAGCTCCAACCATTGTGTGTTCTGGAAGTATTCATTTAAACGTCTTGAGAAGGTCTACGCCATTTACAAGGATTGGGAGACTCGGGAGGGCTTTAGAGTCTAGAGGCATGGGGGGTCGCGTCTAGGGTTGAACTTTGTAGGGAACACATTTCCAAACATCTGATGCAATCAGTTTCCTGAACTCGAATACGACCCCACGAAGAGGTTCACTAGCCTAGTATGACACTTCGGCATGGGGGTCTGGTTTGGAGCAAATTCAAAATCCCAGGGGTCCCGTGCAGTCCACAGTGCAACAGTTCCCGGGCGCGGCAGGCACGATTAACCGCAGCCACTGTTTGGTCGCGGGCTCGTCACAAACATGCAACGCGAGGGCGAGACTACTAACACCATTGGCACTTGGGATGTCTTATGCTCGGACGGCTTGCAAACCGTGTAATTATGCTAAAACCTTACATCTGCTATCCTACACTCTAAGCTTACATCCTGAGTCAAGGTCTCAATTCTAAAGTCCTGAACTCCAGTCCTTCATCTCACACCCCAGGTGTAAGCCATCATCCTTGCAGGGCTTAACATGAGATTGGAGTTAGGCTTTGAAAGGTCGACGTGCCTGGGTTTGGGCCTTTGGGGCCTTGATTTGGGCGCCCTGGAACCGATGGCCCAGCCCGGATATAAGCCCCTGAATGCCGAACCCGTTATGGATCCGGAAGCATAATTAACCGCGACCACAGCCCAGCCCCGTTTCTGGGCTCCAGGCAGAGTAGCCTGACACTGGATGTGCCATGCCTGCGAAACAACGTGCCACAACAGACACATAGCCGTAAAAAGCAAGCGCGACAGCTAAACAGTAAGAAAAAAACCACCAAAAGCTGACTTTGCGCAGTTTTCTCTTGTCGACACTATCCGAAGTAGCCAATTGGGAAACCCAGCCGGTTTGGCGTAGTCTTGCCTGATCATGCTGCCTAGCATAGCAGCCCACATGCAGCACCCATCCCCAATCGACCCATGGCCTTCTCAAGCTAAGTGCCATCGGGACAGCGCCCTGCAAGGAGGGCATGAAGGGCTAGTTCATCTCTTGGAAGGTGGAGTTAAACATGCACCCCTGCACCGTGCACCCCAAGACTCTTTCCCAGGGAAAGACGCAGTCTCGATTCCTAGTTCCACGAATCCTCCAAGCCGGTGCAAACAAGCAAATTTGAAGCTTGACCCAAACAGCAACTACAAGTGCCAACCCTCAAACCACAAGTGCGAACCAGGAGCTGAGGCTGTATCAGTATAGTCTCTAAATGTTTTTGATGTGTCGTGGCGGACATGTGCAGGGTTTTGGGACTGACTTACCTTCGGAACGCTAAAGCCCCCCCAAAAAGCAGCCCATGCAGCGTTGAACCCGGAGACTTCCCATTCGAGGGTTACTCGAGGGAGTGAGGGGGCGGCACAGCTTCAACTTGATAAGAGCAGCTCAGGGTCCCAAATGATTAATGGCTATGTAGGGTCCAGCGAAGGGCAGATGGAGGGTTTAGGAACACTGACAAGTTAACGATACAACAGCTATGTGCTGCAAGTGTCATACGACATGCTGCAAAACCTTATTCCCTACTGCCGAGGAAGATAAAAGAAAGCCACAACACGGAAGCCCACCTCCCTACTGAAGGCAGTGTGATGCGAGAGCACACAGGCGAGGTCAAACCTCACGATTGAAGATTTGCCCTAAACCCCTGCCCTTTTCGTCCGCATGACCGCACGTGTGCACTCGAGAGCTTTTCACCTCGGGAGGGAGGAGCACCCGATTAGCCCAATGCACCTCAATTGAGGAATGTACCGTATACCTTCGCCTGAAACCATAAGACCCCTATACTGCCTAACTTAAAATTTTGAGATACATACATGACAAGACATGAAAGGCGCATATTCCTTAAGCTGATCAGGGATATTGGCATCTTTGCAAGATTCAGAGTTGAGCACTTCGAGTTTGGGTTCAGTGTACTTGTACTCACGACTTTGAAGCCACACCCTCACATCTGGTTCCCTGTTGGGGCTATGTGAAAAATGATCATGTTTAATCCTTCTTGGGTTTTCTTATAGCAAAAACATAAAGAATTGTAGCCAACAAGGACCCCGAAATCCATCTCCGTTCTAGCCGCTGCGATACCGCCCGAAGTGTACCGATGGTCATCATATCTGACTCGCACGCCGAAATAACAGTGGTGCATAGGCTACACCGGAAGAGCGCAACACCAACCTCTGATAGGTGACGGCATGTAAAATGTCAAGGAGCCTTCTTGAAAACAGGCGCATCCGAAGCATCAGGTGTTGAAATCCGAAGCATCAGGTGTTGAAACCGTAGTTACGCAGAACGTTACTATGTTACTATGGACTACGATCAAGCAGCCCTGAAACCAAGGCATTGCAGTCGCAATCCTTCACACATCCCAAACTAAAACAAACACACACACACACACACACCCAACAATGTCACCTTGAAGACTGTAGTCCAGCCCGATGACCGTACAACCTAAACCCTCAACTAGACGCAATTCCTCGAAACCCTACACCCTGTTTAGGCCCAGAAAGGGGGCGTCGAGAGGTCAGCGTGCAGCCGCCATGGCCTCTGCGGTACCAATGAGTGCAGCTGTGTAGGTGTAACTTCATGGAGGTTTAGGGTTTTGGGAGTTGGGGCTTTGAGATTTACAAGCGTTTAAGGGAGGCTGTAGGCTGTTACAGAAGGAGTCAAAATTGCTTCTCAACGCCTCGAGCTCAAAGCTGTCTCTACAGGTTTCTGTCGCGGTGGGTTGGGCTCTAAGTGGCCCTAGCCCTAAGTAGTTCCTTGTTATGGTTTATATTTAGAATCCTATCAGGTAATCCCAAAAAGGAACTACGACTTAGGGCCCTAAGTGGCCCGAGACTGTCTGGGGTCCGTACAACCACACGGAAGTATAGAGCTGAAGATTGGTTTGCGCCACCAGACCATAGGTGGTGGTGGTGGTGGTGGTAGTAGTAGTAGTAGTAGTAGAGCTAGTAGTGGTAGTAGTGGTAGTAGTAGTAGTAGTAGCAGCAGTAGTAGCAGCATCTGCGGCTTGTGGGCCTGAGCTCTACTTGCTCTCTTATTTCTTGCAGGTGTGAGGTTTGGGAAAGCAGTGCGTCCTGAACTGCTGGCCTTGTTCGTGCCGGTTTACATAAGCTTTCATGCTGCTGCAGCTTGCACAACCTGAGCATTTGGGGAACGCTATCGATCAATGTGGTCCTGCAACAAACCTCATGACATCCGACGAAGACTCTTTGCACAGAAACAACACGCATTAAGAGACCTTGCAGTATGGTCTTTGGACCCCAGCAGACTCGACAGTTTGAGTCCCATCTACCGCACATTCCTTCAACGCGACTGGTCTCTCCGGGCTCTTAAGAACCCTAAGGGTCCAAGTGCTCATTATTTAAGGACTTTGGGGCCTTCATGGGTACCAAAACCCATAAATAAGGACTACTTGGACCCTTAGGGGAAGACAGCCGGCACCATCCACAGCCCTCCGGAGCAGCCTGAGCCATGCTGACGAAGTGGGAGTGAGCCTCCGGGATGTTGGCTTACCCACGGGCCCCTAAGTAGCTTTTTATGGTTTATATTTGGAGAGCTACCCATGTGTGACCCTTAGAGGCTTGGGTTATTGGGGGGCTTTGGGTTTACGGCTCCAGGGCTTGACGTTTCAGGTTTCAGGACTCATGGGCTTTACCCATAGGCTCCATAGTAGTTCCTTTATTGGGGTTACCTTTTTAGGATCCTAAACAGAAGCCACAAAAGGAACTACTTAGGGGCCTACGGGTAAACACAATATTATAAGCAGGATCGAAACATGTAAAAGTCCGTAAGGAAAACCAAGGAAAGGGCTTGGGGATTCGGTTGCAGTCTAGAGGCTTTAGGTTCATGCGCATAGGGCTCCGAGGGGCTCGGGCTTTTCAACTGTTGCAACGTGTTTCTCTACAAATGTGGGGCGTGTCTAACCATCATTGTGTATAGTAAGATGAAGCATACCTTAACCTACCAAAACCTACTTTTTCGCGGGGTCCCTCTAAATTCCATATTCGGGTCCAAAAAAAGGACCTACCGAAAAAGTAGGGTTTTGGGTAGGTAAAGGTAGGGTCAGGCTCCAGCCATTTCGATTGTGGGCGCATGGCATACCCCGACGCTGAAGCCCTAAATTCCGGACCCTGCGTCCGAAGCCATACGGTTGATGATATAAATCCTGCATTACCTTAAGGACACTAAACTATGGGAATTATGGTATATTCCTTAGTATGGGTAATGCAGGATTTCAATCATCAGCCATAGGGTTTAGGGCTTGGGGTTTAAGAGGTTTAGGGCTTGGGGTTTAAGGCTTAGTCTATAGCAGCTATAGCAGCCCTTCAAGGAGTAGATTAGGTGGTTGTAGGCACACAAGTATCTGAAGTAAGGCTCATATGACGGGTATCCCCAAAGTGATACCCAAGATGTACATTCACTATCACTTGCATATGTTCTGAGGAGCCCTATATACTCCCGCCCAAGAAGGACCTCACAACCCAGCACTGTGGGCCTCCACATAGAGCTGTTGGCAGGGCATCTTGTAGTAGTGGCATCCTAGACCGTTGCGAACCGGCTTAGGGCTTCCGTTACTTGGGGGACCAAGAGAGCCCAATACACCTTAATTAAGGAATATACCCTTAATAAGAATTAATAGGGGCCTTATTATGATGATTTAAGGTATATTCCTTAATTAAAGGATATTGGGTTCTTTGGGGAAGTCCTGTTCTGGGGAATTGCGACAGCTTCAGGGCCCTTGAACTAGGGCTGTATAATAAAACCCTTCAGCCTCAAGTCCTAAACCCCTAAACCCAATACCCCTACACCCGAAACCCAAATGGCTGTGAAACCCAGTCTTTCTAGCCTGCCATGGCGTCTAGCTGAGAAGACTTGGCTCAAGGTCTTGCGAATCATTGCTGCATCGACAGAAGAAGGACGCACGAGAAGGCTATGTTCAAAGCTCTATCGAACAGAAAACGGCCTTCGGGAATCCAACACCACAGGTTGTTCGAAGTGATTTGGCGAATTAATGAGGCCCTCGACCCCTAAGACTCCAAGTATACAAATAGTACGCACTTTGGGGTCTAAACGCCATAAATAGTACCTACTTTGGGCTATCTGGAGTCTTAGGGGACATCAAGGTTTCGTGTTGTTCGAACTCCCGGAGCTTTCAGCGAGATGTTGCGTCTAGGGGCTGCGCAATATCGCTGCAACTGTAGCCACAGACCCTTGACAAAAGGCCTGGGGAGGGGGACCCCAATTCCAAACTCTAAACCCCATTCAAGACCGTCAAAGATCATCAATGCACCCTGAAGACAAGGCTGAAAGACCCATGCACGTACTATCCCAGAATCGGAAAACCCTAACACTAAGCCCTAAACTTTTATATAACCCTGAAACGGAAGGCCTGGATGGTGCTTGATGAAGTCCCCTGGCTGCCATTCACGGCTCGCCACTGTCGCGGCAGTGGCGGCGTGGAAGGACTGTAGGTGCTCCTGGGAAGACTTGGGATAATAATTTAGGGCCTCGACTTCATAGCTAGAAAAAGGTTTGTAAGTACATTGTACTCTGATGGGAACTGAGGAACAGCTCGAATATGGCGTTTAGGCACATTGTACTCTAATGAAAATTAAGGAGCCCTAACACATAATATTGGCAATTTTCCGACCCCGCTATACTATGTGTGACCCTTAAAGGCTTTGGTTATTGGGGGCTTCGGTCGTACGGCTGCAGGGCTTAGGGTTTCAGGTGTCAAGGCTCAGTGGGGTTTAGGGTCATTGCACGTGAAGGAGGCATGCTGCTCCTTCCGAGCCTTTGTGCAAAGTGTCAAACGCCGGAGTTCTCCAGAAGAACTATATAACTACGAGTTCAACACAAGTTATGTAGATTCTAAACCCTAAAACCCCTTACAAGGTAGCACGCACCCTTTGAAACCTTGAAATGATTCCATGCCGACAGTCGCACCTTCTAGATGACGATACCCTGGACCATCAAAACCGTAAAGCCATAAACCCTAGACCCTCAACCCTAACCCTAAGGGGCCAAGTACCTAATAATCATATACTCTTCTGAATACTAACCTACAAAACTACTACCCGTAACCCAAGTACATGATTATAGGTCCTTTGAACCGCTAGGGTAAACCCTATAACCCTATAAACCCTAAACCCTAAGCCATGAGAGAACCAAACCCTAAACCCTGATCCCGACAGGCCCAGACTTGCCCCTACCCAGAGAGAGACCAGCTCCCGTTTGTCAGGGAGGCTGCCATAAGTAATGCAGGGCGTAAGACTACACGTGATTTCGGGTATATACTCCGAATTAACAGGCCCAGACGCCACTGATCCGATAACTGCCCTAGTACAGCCATACAAAAGCCTTATAGAGCCCATGTGCATAACTTAAGGGGTCTGCATCAGCCCTTCTGCCCGCCTGAGCGGCCACGCGCACTTCGGGAACCTGGGCGTCCCGGGTTTACTTGGAGGTTCATGGGTAGTTATAAGTGGGGTTATAAGTAAGGTAACTATCCATATTCGGGGACTTATAACCCTACTTAGAACTACCCATGAACCTCCAAGTAGCGGCCCAAAGGCGTAACGAAAGACTCAAGCCAAACAGCCAACAACCCATGACAAGCTCTCTTCATGACCTACAATGACGCCTTTGCACACAGACTCCGCTACATGAATACGATAGAAGCCCGATTACAAATTTCGAGGTGCTCAATGACCCTGTGGGCCCTTAGTTCTTCTTGGTGCTAAATAACACCCTAGTCTACTTTACCAAAGCAGCTATATTAAAAACCCTGCGCGTCGACCTTACAACTAAAAACCCTGATGAAAGAAGGCAAAGTGGCCCAAACCGGTCCCTCCGCAGCGTCCCAGAGCTCATCCATGGACATGCTGGTGGCCTGTAGGGTTCAGGGTTTAAAGTTTAGGGTTTAGTGTTTAAAGTTTAGGGTTTAGGGTTTATGCTGGTGGCCTCTGTTTTTGGTCCGTCATTGTTGAATCCTGGGCGGTCTTTGATTTCGTTGCTGTCGCAGGCTGCATTTCCACCAGGCCTTCTGATATCCAGTTGAGCTTAAAGATTCAAAGGCCTCGAGACCGGAGAGTATAAGGGTGCATCATTTTGTGCATTCTCCTGACACGGGTCTAGATCGGGGATGGCAAGACCTGACTTTCTGCGGTTGCTTCCAGCCTCAGACCTGAGCCTCGGATGTTGAGTGTGGTTACTAAACGGGTTTAGGGTTTAGGGTTTAGGGTTTAGAGGGAATCGAGCTCAAGGCAAGGGTCAACGATTCGCGGATGTGGGTGTCTCTTCGAAGCCCGAACTAATCAACCCCTATGTACCTTGACTCGCAAGTTTCGTAAGCTCCCGTCTGGAAGTCTTACATGCACATGTATAAACCCCAAGCCATCGTTCGACAACTTACCGCGGGGTGCTATCTTTGGGCTTCCTGAGATGTTTCGAACGCGGATCTCCGGGTTCATGTTGAGGTTCTACAAAATGGTATAATTAAGCGGCAGCTGGCCGGTTTGATGGTGTTGTTGAGGTCCTTGGTCTCAAATACAGGAGACAGCCCAGCCCACATCCGGAGATTCGCTGACCGTTTTTTAATCTCTACAGTTTAGCTGTTGAGGTTCGAGAGCCTCAGTGTGGGCCATTGGGTCTCCTCCTGGAAGTTGCCGCCTGGTGGTGGGAGCTGGAAGGCAAAGGACAGCCTGCACTAATGACTTCCTTGGGTTTTGTTGCTTGTTTGGCGATACATCATGTCAGCACTGGGACTGCTCCTCCCAGCTTCGGTGCTTGTTTTAAGTGCAGTGAAGTTAGTGGAGACTGGTAGTTTCGCTGCAGCTCGATGCGCATGGGAATCCGATGCGGGCAAACCGGGCTTGACATTGGCAGATTCTGCCGAGCGCTCCTTGCGTATTGGTGCTGAACGCTCGTCACTCCCCAGCTGAGCAGATTAATCAAAGTGCGGAAGGCCATTCCTTCGCGTCTCTAGCCAGGAGTCAAGAGTTGGTCACTATGCGCACGATCAGACCATTCATCTTGATCCCCAAGGGCTTTGTCAAGCACAAGTTGAAAGAAGGAGTTGAGGATTAACAGCGTGTTAGGCGTGTTATAGCAAGGAAGAGCCCCGTGCTCACATCGATCAACTTGGCAGCCGTCGGCTGTGATTACATCTGTAAGACACAACATGAAAGCGCTCTTTATCCGACGAAGTAAAGATCCTTGTCTTCATCGAGATCAGAAAATCCGAAGCTGCCCGTGCTGATTGGAGTTCATTTGGCAGTGCAGAAGCCTTTGCATTGTACTCAGCATCGCTTATGAAGTCGGCTGCCGTGGCAAGCAGTTCTTGACATGCCGAGGTGACTGTGTAAGCATGGTTGCTGGTAAGGTTGAAGCTTTGTTTTGTGATAGTGTTGAGCAGGGCATTCCCCCCGAGGAAGGTTTAATTCTTAGGCTTGGGGTCGTTCACCCAGCATTGCAAAAGCCATCACCTCTCCAATCCTTGTGTCGGCGGCTTTTCCTCTGCTGCTGGACATACAGTCCGTTGAGGTGGGCGGCGTAGCTGCTCACCAAGAAGTGCTGGCTCAGATGTCGGCTTTCGTTTCGGACGGGATTTGGTTGTGAGGTACGAAGCATACCGGTTCTAGGTGTTGCTAGTTACTTTTCCTGGTTGATTTTGTCGTCTCGTTCGGGCTGCACCGCAGCTTTGCCCACACAAGGGTTTTCCTCTGCAAAGCCGTACGCACATTCAGGGATTTGATGCTGCATTTTTTCAAACTGCATGGCTGTACGGCAGAGGCCGTCACTGGGCTTAATACCTTTTGAAACTCTAGGGTTGGGCAGCAATTCCGGTTTAAGATGCCATTTGGTGTTTTGTGCTACGTCTCAGTGACCAGGTTGTGCCCACATCTTCTGGAAAGAAAACTACTGCCTCAATCATTCCTGCTTGGTCTTTCCTTCCGTCGCATTGAATTCCAGCATGATTTGACGCTCCGGATGCTCGTACGGCTACGTGAGCATCGTCGGCAAAAGTCGACCTCTACAGTTTCGGGTTTCGGGTGCCTTGGTTCTGGGGTTTCGTGTCTTCTGGACAAGTCCACTCAGAGACTCGGATGAGTTGCAACAGGTCTAGTCGTGCCTGCCCTCATACAGCCCAAAATATCTGAACCTTAAACCCTAAACCCTAAGCCCTAAACTCTCTGAACCCTAAACCCTAAACCCTAAGCCCTAAACCCTAAACCCATTGTCTGCCGGAAAGTAGCATAGAGCAGCTGGTGCTGCATCGTCGACTGGTCGCTACCTGAAAGCCACGAGAAGCTCCGAGCTCGGGATCTCGAGTTGGGCTCGAGATGGGCCCTTGAGGCTTTGTAGGGCTTCGGGTTACAGGTGGGGAGTTTAGGGTTTAGGGGCTTAGGGTATAGGTCGTGGGGTCTGGGTTCATTAAAGGAAACTACAGGTTTGGAGTTTAGGGTTTCTAGGGCTTCTGTGAAGCTTCTATAAGGTATATAGACCTTCTAAAGGCTCCTATGACGGTTGCTACCCACCTGAAAATGTCTTAGAGCGTGGGGTTGAGGTTGCAGGGTTATGGGCTTCGGGCTTGGGGTTCTGGGCTCAGGGCCTGTTCGGGCCTAGGGTTTTGGGGCTTGGGGCAAGGAGTTTGACCAATACATAGGGCTTCGGGTGGAGTGCCTCTCGTGGTTTTGGGGCTAAGAGCCTAACTCGCCACCCCTAAACCCCAAACCCTGAACCCCTAAATCCTAAACCCCCCCCCCTCCCCCGGCCCGCCCCAAACCCAGCCTGCAAACCTCTAAAAATTCCCGATTAAGCCATGTTTTGGGGCTAAGAGTCTAGCTTCCCGCCGCCCCCAAACCCAGGCTGAAACCCAAAAATCCCGATCACATGGGAGATGCCAGGCTGCAGTTGTGGTTCTTTCCAGGACCCTGCCTCGCCATTTTCCACGGCAGATCTTGGGGTTATAGGGCTTAGGGTTTAGGGTTATAGGGTTTAGGATTATAGGGTTTTGGGTTTTGGGTTTAGGATTATAGGGTTTAGGGTTTAGGATTATAGATGAATTATAGGGTTTAGGGTTTAGGGCAGATCTTATGTTGTTGGTGGCTTTTCTTAAGGGACAATAGGAGGGACCCCTAATCCGACTACCCTATATATAACCCTTATATACCCCTTCTGTGATCTCATAAAGCCCCTATATAACCCCAAGGGTCCCTTTAAGGGTCTCTCCTTTAATCCTTTTTTTTTTGAAGGCCCTTTTCGTCGCTTGCGCTT
>CAJNJA010097830.1:0-19084 GCA_905231915.1 Symbiodinium necroappetens
AATTTACAGCTGTAGTCTAGGTCACTTGTACAGTCACCGCTTGTCAAAGCATCTTGTCGGCCACCACCAAAGCTCCACACGCTTGGAGGCCAGAGTGGCGCTGACGCCGAGAGAAAATGGAAGAGCGAATACTGTGACGGGCCTTCGTCAGCGCAGGGTTTCAAACCTTATGCGCAGGAGTTTGTTACCCCATGAAATTAATTGGTTCCCCGGCACAAGATGTGCGGCATGCCCAGTACGTGGTCTGCGAAACCCAAAGGCAGCAGGGGGTAAGCTACAGGCATGAAGGTGCCGCACCTGGCAGGCGAGAAGTGCGCCGCTTGCCAAGTGCGACTTAACCGTTCCTTCAAATCCTTCGTTCATGTCACACTAAGAATCCTACGGAACAGCTTGGGTTTAGGGTTTCGGGTTTAGGGCTCTATGGAAACACAAGTTCGATGGGATCACAAGTTTGATGTCATCAGCTACTGGTGTAGCTAAACTTGAATTCAAAACAAGCAGTTTGCAAACACTAGCTGCATGGAGAAAATCAATTACAGGAACTAACTTCGATCAACGAATATGCAAATACCCTAAATTTGCTACGGCTGTTCGTACTTGCCAGTAGGAAAAGCATCTAAACCCTCAACCCAAAAAACCTTAAACCCTAGGCTCTAAACCTTAAACCCTCCTGTGGGATGTTCAGTCCTGTTTCACGCCGACTTCGCACCATGGACCTCGCCTGGCATGTCCGAGTTGTGAGAGCATAAACTCTCAACCCTCAATCCCACACAAGTAAACCAGGCATGGTGAGATTTCGTAATCTGGGAGTTTCTGAAAATAATGGGGTACCTTATTTTGGGGTCCTTATAATAAGGATCCTACTATTTTGGGTACTATATTAGGGGTCCCCGATTTTCGGAAACCCCCATCTCTACTCTGGGAACTCTTGGCCACTTGGAGCTGACGGTGCGAACGCTTAGCCTCGCTTCCCCTGAGAGTTTTGCGCAGGGCGTCCTAACATCCAATCCTATACTATACTATACTATACTATTCTATTCTATACTACACTATACTATACCAAACTATACTATTCTATACTACACTATACTATATTATACTATACTATACTATTCTATACTACACTATACTATACTATTCTATACTACACTATACTATACTATACTATACTGCATGTCCTATGTCCGGTCGCAGTGGCTCTGTCCGTCCGTCTACCTGTCTCACGATTAGATGTTGGTGTGTCGCTTCGCATGACAGGTCTGGTTGGCGCTTGTGTACGAGTATAAGTGCGAAAATTAAAAAAAAACAGTTGATGACCATGGCCGGAGCTGCACCTGAGCATTTTAGCCACTAGTACCGGGCAAGCCACGCATACCAGCCGACAGGGGACAGCGCGACTGAAGACGGGTAGGAGGAAACTAAAACCCTAAACCCTTATAGCACCCCTATAGTACCCTTATAGTACCCTTATAGTACCCTTATAGTACCCTTATAATACCCTTATAGTACCCCTATAGATCCCTTAAAAGGGATTTCAAGCCCGGTGGAGTCCAGGCGCCTCGGGGAGTTCAGCACGCAGCAGCTGGCAAATATGCGGGCTCCTAAGAGCTGCGGATACATAGCTCTGCTTGTGGGTGCTGTGACATTTTGGATTCAAGGGCCTATAGCTTGGCTTTTGCTGGACTGTTACTTCATCCTGAAAATGACGCTTCCTAGAGGTTTCTACAACCGATCCCGCTCTCGCAAGACCTGCTGACGACGGTTCTTAGGCTTTGGGGTTTCGACCATGCAAACTATGCCGATACCAGCTTCTTCTCCACGATGGCTCAGCGCTCAGAGCGGACAGGGGGAGAAAGCCCGACACCCTCCAATCTACTAGGATCTGTTGCACGAGACTTTCACTTTCACTCTTCCGTTTGTGGCAACAGTGGCTGTCGCAACGGAGCGAGACAAGTGCCTGGCTCGTTCGAGCTTGCTCCAACACTGCTTGCTGATGCACACTGTTACGACGGAGCTCGGGCCCAACCTCGCCGTCTTATCCCGACAGTGGAGCGACAGCACACAACAGGAGACAGCTGCATGGCAGGGAAGCCCATGCTGTCCACTAGCCTTTGCTTCGTGAGGTGCAGTGGTGCAGCTCGAGACCAATGACCTTCTGGCAGAAGGTGTCTCAAACTCTTTGAGAGGTTTGCCCATATCGGTCACACAGAGATCTGTATGTATATATATGTATATATATATATATGGATATATGGATATATGGATATATGGATATATGGATATATGGATATATGGATACATGGATATATTTGTTATGTACACACAGACACACGCGCACACACACACACACATATATATATATATATGTGTGTGTGTGTATATATATATATATACACAGATATAGATATAGATATAGATCTATTTATGTACACACAGACACCCGCACGCACAGACACCCAAACACACAGACACAAAAACACACTCACAAACCCGAACCCAAACCAAAACCTAGCCCCAGACCCAAACGAAACGCAAACACAAGCACAGAGAGAGAGAGAGAGAGAGAGAAATTCTTTCTCATCTTTACTATCCCCCTCCAAAACGGACGGGGGCGCGACAGCGCGCGGGCTAGGGGAGCTTCCCCCATCCGTTACCCTGGCGAGAAATAAGAAAACATTCTTTCCCAAAGGATGGTCGCACACATGCTTGGCAACTGAATCAGGACGGTGATGAATACGACAATGAGATGAAATTTTTGTACCATGTATGCCAAACCAGGGAATGACATACACAACCAAGATGAGATGATCCGTGAGAGTATGGGTCGTGCCCTCGCTGTTTGAGACACGAGCGAATCAACCAGCACGAGATGAGATGGAGATGAACATGCTGGTCGCGCTCATGGTTGGCAACATGAAAGAGATGATGTTGATGATGGTGAAGAAAGAAAACGACAATGAAATGGAAGTTTTTGCACCTTAGGATCCAGGCGCCCGCGAAGCGGCTACGTTTCCCTGGTGTGTGGGGGGGAGCGTCGTTGGACGGAGCTCCCCTACCCCCCCTTCGTCCGCCTGCAAGATGAAGAAACGACATGTAAAGAGCCGTGACCCCCCATAGCCTATGAAATAGGAAAGTTCGCACACACACACAGACAGAGACGAACGCAAACATACCATACACATCACCAATCAGTCAATCATTCCACTTGTATGTGTTTTCACGGAGTGGCGGTCTATTCGTTGAGCCCTCGGACATGGCGTTCCATGGCTACCTGCTGCCCTGGTGCGTCGGAGTGGTGGACATCGTATGGAGGGCCGTCGAACTTGCAGCTGTCCGGCTGCTTACACGGCGCGATACTATGGGTCCTCATATGTTGATGTTGGAGCGGTGCCACTTCTCGTGACAGATGCAGACTTGCAGGAGCTCTTAGGTGAGGTGCACCGTCTTTTCCGCAGTATGCTTACAGATCACGGCATTTTTTATTCTAGAATCTGCATCTGACTGCGTTCTTCATCGGCCGGCATAACTGAAACTGTAGAGCCCGGCTTCAAAAAATCGTTCCACTTGCACTTGTTCTGCCCAGTCCGTCTAGCTGCTTCGAGTCATGTGTAGGCAGCTGGAGAGGAGCTGGTCTCGGCCGCGGGCGCAGACTCGTCCGTTTTGTAAGCTGGGTCGCTCGATGTAGTCGGACGGTTTTCGGAAAGTTAGGGTCTGTTTCAGTTGGGCCGGCTTGTCTTGTTAGGATAGCACTCGAGCCCAGGTCATGACGGCGCTGCGCCCCTACGCATCAGGGTCACCTGCTTGGAAGGAGCTCGAGGCAAGTGGGTGTGAGTGGGTCTTTGGACGATGCCGGCAGGCTAGGATTTGAGTTGGCACCTACCCTTCCAAGTTTAGCCGGGTGTCAGTCATTCTTCTCGCAGAACTTCTTCGTGAACGAAACTCTGCGGCCATTGGCGAAGTTCCTCTGCACATCCAACAGCTCAGATGGCTATGTCCAGGCAGGGCAATTGGTGATCCGCCCATTTTGCACAGTTGTGCTGCAGTTTCGCAGCTGGCAGCACAGGGCCTTCGTCAGCTTCGGACCTACCACGCTCAGTGCTCAGTGGCACTGTTCCGTACGGCAAGTTGCAGACAGTCGGTTGCGGGCAAATGAATGCAGCAGTGCCGATTGCAATTGCATGAGACTTTATTGGTAAATTCCAGGCAGGTGCCCTCTACACCTCATGGCTTTTCGAGCACATCGGTGCGCTTCTGCCTGTTGCATGCCTCGTTGAACCTGTTGCCTGGCGCTGGAGCATGTGCGCATGGCACGCCCGCTGCTGTAGACTCTGACGGGGCCGGGGGGGCCGTGCCACATGTCGAGCACTTCCAATCATGCCTTGCCGCCAAGCACACTTGTTTCCGTCATGGTAGTTCAATGTTTCCGCGAGCAAGAGAGACAGGCAATTCTTGCACCTGCAGCTTTCCGACGAGCCATGGTGTGGCAGTTGCTGCCACTCCATGCGCTCGATGAAGAAGTTGTGCCACTTCCCTGTGACGGAGATGCCCCCATCGGGCCGGCAGTTTCTCTGAAGTAGCGGAGTTTGAGCCGACGGGGCAGGGCTTTCAGCGTCTTGAGAGAGAGCCCGGAGGCGGCGCCCTAACAACTTCCTCGTGTGTCCTCATCTTGCAGCAACCTGGCGGCAGAGCGCATTGCACATTGCACCACCCTAATTCTGTGGCTTCGTTTTTTTTGCTATTCTGCCGCTCAGGTGAGTGGGACTCACTGCATTCTGCACTGCAGTGCTGGCCGCCCTCCTGAATTTGAGGCACGAGATGCTGTACAGCATTCTTCCCCAGCCTCCCTTGAAGCACGCGTGCGCAAGCGTGAGAAACTTGGGAGGACTGCAGCACGAACGGCAGCTTCGTGAACGACAAGAAGCTGCAGAAGGGCCAGAGGTGTCGTCTAGCCGATGGAGACATCCTTTCCCTCACCAAACCACTCGATGCAGAGGCCCGAGGCAAGGGATGACAGCTCTTCTGCTCCGAAAAAGAGCCACGAACCGCAGACTAGCTGCCATGCTTGCTTTGATTATCTCTGCTGTAGTCTTTTCAATGCCCCTGTCTGTGGTTCCTGCGCTCTGTCATGTCTTTGTAGCAAGCTCGGACCGTACCCGCCATGCCTGCCTTGCGAGTGTCTGAGTCGAAAAAAAGGCAGAAGCTGGGCATGTGAGGTCGAGGCGAAGGATGGGGTGGAGCCGGGCCCTCGCATCCAGTACAAGCTGGTCTTCCATGGAGAGCTCGAAGAGCCCAAGGAGGATCTCGGCTCTTTGGCACAGACATTGGCAGCCTTTAGGACTGTAGGGGGGGGGGGGTTTGGGGGGTTTAAGGGGTTTGAGGGGTTTAGGAGGTTTAGGGTTTAGGGGGTGCAGCTTGGGTTCTTCGGTGGACCTTCCCGGACGTTTTGCAACGGTGCAGGTGAGATTCCGGCAACGGCGCCTGATGCAAAGCGACCTGATGCGGTGGCACAGGGGGAGAACCGCTTTGCCCATTATTTGTCAATTCAGGAGCGCTTTGAAACTGGTGCTTGCATACGAGGTCACTCGTTTAGTTGGCTCCTCAGCAGATGCCAGGAGCAGCAGAGCAAAGCAAAGCTCAAAGCTGACCTGCTAGTCTCCAAGCTGGACTTCAGTAGAATTCCGATCAAAGCCGCCTTTCGTTTACGCTCGAAAGGTTTCCCAGCGCGAGCTGGATGAAGAACGTCAACGCGAGACTCGGCTGCGGTTGGAGTTTTACATTGGCGTTTGCACACCTCCCGTGTGGCCTGATTGTTTGCTCGTTCTGGGTGGTGTGGGTGTTTGCTGTGCTTCGTCTCAGGTTGAAAATCTCAGCCTAGAGCTGCGCAAAGTCCGCCAGCAGGCCAGCATCTGTACTTGGTGCTTCACGTCGTGTATCATCACCCAAGAGCTTAACCGTTCGGCCTGACCACTGCCAGCCTAAGCCATCAACCCAAAGTCTAAAGTCCCGGTCTTCCTCTATTGCTGTTGTTAACAAATCTCGGATAGGGCCAGATCATGGGATTGCCAAAGGCCTTGGCACAAGGTTCCAAGTGGAAGGGAGTGCCTTCAACAGAAACACTCAGGTAACCCCGTCGCAGTAACCCAGGAAGTCTCCTCCACCGTTCAAATTCGCCCAAAGCTCGTGGGAAAAGAACCCGTGGCCAGGCCGAGGAGGAGCGGCTTCGACGCGAGGAGCGGGGCCTCAAAGCGGAGGGGAACGACCTCCTCCGGTGGTCCCAAAGAAGCGGCTCTGGTGCGTGTTTTAGGGTGCCAGGAGAAGTCGAATACTTCGAGTGCAGGGATGCGCGGGGATGTGGATGTGACGTGATGCGATGAGTCGACCTGCAGCAGCGAGTTGACTTGCTGCGAATCTTCGAAAGCCTGCGAGGAGGCCGAGGAAGCCCAGGACAAGCTTGGTGAGGAGGTGGAGGCGCTCCGGGTAGAGGCAGGGTGGAGTTCTTGGGCCACCGCTTTGGCCCTCAGAACGTTCAGCTCGTCTGTCCCGAGCAGGCACGCCAGCTGAAGGAGCTAACCGTCGCACACGAGGAACTTCGAGGACGTCACGCAACTTCTGAAAAGGACAGCGGGGTGCGACTAGAGTCAGAGGAGGAGGGTTTTTGCAAAATTGGAGTGTGGAACTGCGCTTCTTGGCTCAAGGCTTCTGGGCCTGAAAATGAGAGGAGCTGGCCGAGCGAAGCCGGCAATGCGAGGATCTCGAGGCGCAACTTTGCAACGGTTCGAATCTTTCTTCAGAGACGGCGAAGAGGCTGATCTGATGCAAAACAGCGCTCAAAGGTTCTGTTCATAGATACACGCGAAGAGTTTGTGCATGGGAATTTCTTCCCCGAGTCGATCGGCTTGTAGCTGTCCCAGCACGGATAAGGCACAGTAGTAAGAGGAGTAGAAGGATTGAAACCGATGCCTCTCTCCGCGACGAGGCTCAGCAGCAGCAGTTGCGTCAGGACTTGACACTGGCTGGCGAGGCAGCATCGCTCACAGCGTGAACCGTAGCTTGCATATGCAGGCTTCAGGTCACAGGCTTTCCAGAGCCACGCCAGGCACAGCAAAAGTTGCGACAGCAACTGGCTGAGCTGCAGGTCTGCGCCAAGCAAGTGCAGGACAAGAGCAGTGGCATCAGTTGGGCTATCAGTCACGCACAGTGTGCACGCAACGCTTTCTTCTAGGCTGGTGCTTATACAACAGAAGCCGAATGCATTTAGCTTGTTTAGTGCCTTCCAGAGAGGTATCAACTAAACTCTGAGTGAACAGCATGAACAACCCAGGCTGCAACATTTTTTTTTTGGCTCTGGCCCCCTTCTGGCTCTGGCCCCACCTGGCTCCTTCTAATCCAGGGATTTCTCAGGCCTGCGTGGGAGGACGGAAAGAGCCCCCGAAAACACTCCGGAGATCCTTCGGAGGAGTGGGCGGAAAGGCTGATTCGGCAGCAGCAGCTCGAGGCTGAGCAGGATGCTGAGCGCGCAAGCGAGGACTCCGGACACGGCACATAGCACAGCATCATGCAATGCAATGCCGCAATGATGATCGGTAGTAATGAGATACATGCACACAGGAGATACTCGCAGATTTACAATGATATATCCAATCCACAGAGATACACGCATACGTGCATACATGCGCACGCACGTACGCACATCCAGACATCCAGCACGACAATATGGTGGTCACACCGAAATCGGCTGCTCAAATAATTTTCATATCCAGGCGGCTGATTGATGTCGCCGAGACACAGGGAAAACACAAATCACTCGTATTTCAAGATGTGCAGAAAGCCCTTGACGAAGTGGACCAGCAGCAGCTAATTGAAGTTCTGAAGCGTCTCCATATGCCGTCGAATACCATACGAACAATTGGTATTGACATGACTTAGATTTAGACTTGATGCGATCTGTCATACACGCATTGATATTGATTCACTATGGTATGTATATTGAAGTAAAACAAACTCAGACATCAGTCGCAAGTTCCAGTTTTGGTAATACTGCAGAATACGTTACACGTCAGTCCAACGTCATATAACAAAGAATCGTATTGCTATATGATTCTGAATACTATATAAAGAATATGCAGAACTTGGCTGATATGTTAATGGATTCTTTCTTACCGTTATTGTTTTACATCAAGAATGTTAATATTTGTTTCTATTCTGCTACGGTACAGAATAGTATATGATACAATAAAGCCCTACTGCTTATTGTATACGCCATATCATGTTGTATCTTATTCTGTTTGGTAACACTATGTTCTATTGCAATGTCACACTAGATTACTATTAACACAGCACAAAAACATTCACACAAAACTATATATATATATATATGTGTATACACTATAGTATAGGATAAATATATTATGTTGTATTGCATTACATTCTTGTTTTAAATTTTTTCAACATCCACAAACACCTGTGCTGCTGCAGGGTTTCTTAGTATTAAAAGTAGCATTGGTAGCGTGAAAGGTAGCATGACAGCTTTGTAAACCTATATGCCGTTATATGCCGGTAGATGTTTACATCTTTAGTCTTTCGTCTTATTCCGGAACAAGGCAAACTTTTGGCTTTCAGCATCGGCACTTGGGGGAGTCTCTGGAACGAAGCACTGAGACTTCGAAGGAGGGCCAGCGTCTCCAGGAGGAGCTCCAGGTGGGCACAGGCCCCTTCCCTGTGCCGGGAGAAATCCGGGCCCTGAAACTTCAGGTCATCGCTTCAAGCCGCGAGAAGCTGGAGGCGGATGTGTCGGCAAGCAGAGAAGCTCTCGCGAAGGCACAGGGGCTTCGACCAAAACCCTTGCTGTTTCGCACGCTCTTCGCCATGGTGTTGTCGCAGGCGGAGGCAGATGAACGAAGCGCGCGTTCGAAGCTGGACGATGTCACAGCCAAGCGAACAGAGCTGGAATGTCAGGCGGCAGCTGCGCAGTCCGATGCCGAGACAAAGAGGAATCTCGCTTTGTCCGAACGATTTTTTTTGGTCCAGCCGGTCCACACTATCATTAGTTCCCAGTAGACACCACCAGCAGAATACTGATAAAGAGGAGGAGATGGAGTCGGTGCTGTAGGTCGTAAGTGGTGCTAGTAGCAACAGCGATTAGGAGTACAGGTGGTACTTGGTAGCAAGAGTAAGAGGATGAGCGAGAGTGGTAGTAGTTGTAGTCCCAGTCGTGGTCGTCATGATAATCGTCGCTGCACTGCCAGCTCGTTGTAGTCGTAGTGGTGGTCGGGGTAGGTGGGGAGACGGAGGACACGCCCTACTGCAGCAGTAGATCTGCGCGACCGCGAGAATGGTCGTTGTGGCTGCCATTTAGGAGTTTCAGGAAATTGCGGACCTACTATTCGCGCTGAGCAGCAGGATGTCGATGTTGTAAGGAGCTAGGAATAAGGTCTCCCAACTTCCCGTCGAAGGCGTGTCACTACGGATTCAACAATAGGAAGCACCATGTCCCTCCAGGAATGCGTTCAAGGTCGCTGAGCAGCGCTCTGCCACAGCCCGGGCCTTGCTCACGCAACTTGGTGAGGTGGGCAAAGGCCTCTCCAGCGAACCGGGCCGCAGGCAGGGTCCAGGGGAAAGTTGAGTTCAGACGTGCTTTCAAGGACTTTGCGACTGATGTGGATATTCCAAGCTTCGCTACATGCCTGACTGTATGAGTGAAGTGCATCCTCCAGGCTGGAGCTGTGGGACGAGGTTCTCCAGGAGGGCCTTCCTGGCGCTGCCAAACCCTTGGAAGAGGCCCTGGCGGCGACCTGTCGCGAGGCCTTGGGCGTTTCAAAACATCCAAACTGCAGGGGATGCTGTACTTGTGGCTAAGATCTTCCATTGGGTGGGAACTGGCGTTGCGAAATTGGGTGGGACGTCAAATAGTGGCTCAAGGATGCACCCAAGAGCCCAGCTAACCTCCGGCTTTGTCTGGAGCATTGGTTCAGTCTGATGTTTGACATGCACGTCGAGCGATAACAGGTGCACCTTGGAAAGGAGGCAATGTCAGCTCGAATGAGTCTCATGGACACAGAAACTTCCGCACAGGAGCCAGTTCCAGATGGTCAGCTGCGAGTCCGAGATTCCGAGCTATCCTTGCAGGAATGTGAGAAGCCGCGGCAGGACCCCCACGTTGGCTTTTTCGGGGATGTTTAGTGCAGGATACTGCAGGGACGTTAGACAGCCGTTGCAACCAGCCGAAAAGTTTTGGGCTAAAGGAGCCACTTCTTACAGCACAGCCCACGGTTGCCGCCATGGAGCTTGACGACGAGGACAACGGAAGCCACGCAGAATGTGACATTGCAGTAGCTTCTAGTCATTTCTGAGGACAAGCATGGGGCGCCTTTGGCGCAGCTCGCCCAAAGCTTCGGTGAATTGGGATCCTCTGAGCCGGGGCTGTTCTGAGGTCGGAACCTCCGCCCACGGTTCCGCAGGCCGAGAATGTGCCTGGACTGCAGTTGATGCAGCCTTTGCAGCGTTTTGAAGCACTGCTTGTCCAGCTGCAGGTTGGCCTTTCAACCGCATCCTGGCCGCATACCCCGTCCTGCTTAAATGAGTTGTCTCGGGATGGCGTGTATGAATGCACATGACTTCTCGACTTCACAACCCAATTTATGAGTTTTTGTAGCGTTCCAATTTCAATACTCTGTGTCATTGTCATCAAAAGACAACAGCCAAGCACGTTGTCTTTCGGGCTTCTGCTATCCTTGTCCCACGACTACTGCTATAACAACTGCGAACACGGCGGCAACGAAAATTGCTACTGCGACGAAGATGGCGCCGCAGCGTGCAGCCTTGGCATCCTTTCTTCATTCTCGAATACGATCTGCAGCCCCGCCTTCTGCAAGGCATGGAGCCTCGAAGTCTTGGACGTGGAGTCGGCGCCGCCGCGGAAGAAGCTCCGCCATGACTGAGGGCCAATTTAGTTGACGCTCGCACAAAGCAAACGCAGTACTGTTTCCGAATCCTAGCCGCCTAGCCATGTGAAATAGGAATTTCAATGCGTTGTCATGACTTGGGAAAGCAATGGACTCCGTGCCTGAATGTTCAGACTGCAAAGTTGTGGGCAGATGCAGAGGCATCTTTCAACCCACGCACTCCCAACAGACGGGACGGCACTAAACAAGAGTAGTGTTAGTAATGACCAGCATTAGTTACTATTCATTCTAGCATGCGAGTCCCCAGGAGAGATTAGGGACTAGTACGAGTGACGAGGCAGGCCAACCCCTTAAGCATAGGCCCATAATTCGATTAACATCTTTCCCCCGAGCACCATGTCCAAGTTGCTGTTATAGGCTATAGGAGGTTTGCAATTTAGCAGAAGCTTTGGGGCGAGTGTCTTCAAATGCGCGAGTTTCTGGTTGCTGTTGCTGCGGATCCCCACTGAGATGCTAGGTAAAGAGAGGTACATCTGTGCACCCAGTCTGAACGGTTAGTTGGGTTGCATGTGAACACAACGGCAACCGGTGGCTAGCTCTGCAACTTTGTTCGACGTGCGTGCAATATGCACTGATCGGGCATGTACAGCTGTGGGTGGGAATACAGTAGCCTGAAGTTGCTATTGAAGAGAAAGAAGATCGCAGGTATTTGTGATTTGTCGTTGCAGGAAGCTCCATCTAAGCATTGCAGGTATCAACTTCCTTGGAGATGCCAACGATGCCCGTGCTGCGCGAAAAGTTGAAGATTTGGCTCGGGGCCGATTTTCACGCAAGGCCTGCACCCAGAACGCGCTCTTCGTTTCTTTGACCAATAGGTGCAGTTCTACATCCTGCCACCGGAGCCACGCTGGCTTCCGGATGGCTACGACGACGATGACGTCCAGGTTGCTTTATACATGTACCACAGTTGCAGGTTGCTGAGTGCAGAACATATAGGAGGCGTTGTGGTGGGCTTGCCTTTCTCTATGTCTTTTCAAGAAGTTCGGGAGGGTCACCAACGCTCAGCGCGGCCACACGATACAAATGTTTGAGCGTGAAGCCGCTGCTGTGGACTCGCATCGTGACGAGGCCAACCGTGCTGAGATTCCCAGCCTCCTCGAGCTGCTGGATATCAAACGCCGGGCAGCATCCCCGAACTGGGAATGTTCTTTGCGTCCCGAGCCGGCAAACATACCGGAAGCTGTAGGTGCAGCCCTCCAGTCATTTCATTGCCATGGCCTCAGTCCTCTTTCGCATGGCGCCGCCATGGTTGATTGACACATCATCATTGAAGCATGCAGGAAGGTTTGTCTGGACCTGGTCATCTAGCCCAGTCCAGCCACTACTGAAAACAGGGTTTCGGTTGAGGAATCGAGGCTTTCAGCAATGGCATGGAGGGACCGTGCGAACACGGAGTTATCGCACCAGAGGCGTGGATTGTTAAGCAGCACAATCTCTGTTCACTGATTTGGTTCTGGACTCCCAGGCCAAAGTATCTGACACGCATGAGCAGAGGCCCTGCACCTCTCAGCGGAGCTGTGGATTGACGGTCCGTCGCATGGTGCAAGCCGCAGCTGGGCCGCAGTGGCCAGCGACGGGCTTGTGGCGAGAGTGAATTTGTGCTTGAACGAACACACCCTCATGGAATCGAACACGGAAAACGGTACAATTAAGCACTACAAATGCAAAGGGATACTGAAACAACGGTGGTGTAAAGCAGCATCCCAACCCGGCATGCCGCAGCGGACTGGGTCGAAACTGCCTTCGCTCTGTCTTTGGGAGCTAGGTTCTGAGTGCATTGAAAGCATGAAGCCAACTTTGCCTTCACCTGACGGCCTGCCTGACTGCCTTGCGGCGGAGAGTTGTGAACCTGCCGTGCTTGCTGTGGCTTGCGATGTTGCGTCTGACAAGGAAAGATCTGGCGTGTTGTGTCGCCACCCCAGCTCCGGCGAGGTCTCTTGCATCATTGAAGCTGTTGCCGACGTGTTGACGTGTGCTTTCAGTAGTGTCAGTAGTGCTACGTGCAAATTAAGTCTTAATGTGCAACCAATCAAAAACAAACACACACACACACACACGCGTGGGATTTCGGCAGGAGCAAGAGGCAAGCAAAGACGAGGGGTGAGGCGGGTTAACGGTTATTGTTGAAAGAGACATAATGATTTTGATGATGATGATGACGACGAAAACGAGATGATAATTCTTTGGTGCTAAGTATGCCAGACCAAAGGAATGGCATACGAAAACAAGGTGAGATGATCCGTCAGGGGTAAGGTTTCTGCCCATTGCTACGCCATACACAAGGGAATGACGTAGCAGGAATTGAAATGAAAGAACGGTCCCGCCAGCTGCCCACGATGCGGCCCAAGCGCAGACCAATGCAGGTACGTTTTTCTAGGGTGCAGGCAGGGAGATTCATTGGACGGAGCTCCCCTGCATTTTTTCCTATGTGCTAAGCAGGTTCAAACACAAAAACAAACACACACACACAAACACACACAAACACACACAAACACACACAAACACACACACACACAACACACACAACACACACAACACACACAACACACCAACACACACACACACACACAGAGACAGAGACACACACACACACACAGACAGAGACACACACACACACAGAGACGCAGACAGACACACAGACACGCGCCCACGCATATTCAAAGTTCTGATGGTTGGCTTTGGTTACTTCGCAAGGGAAGGTTTGCTTTGCATGCTGTCTGTTGCAAAGTTTTGCAAGTTTGTGAAGCTTAAGAGGTTACGCGGAATTTTCAGTGTTTCACAAGCAAGCACAAATCCTCGAGCAGAAACCTTTCAGCATGAGTGCTCAGATCTGTAGGGAAGAGATGATGCCAAGGCCCACACGCCCGCCTCGACGCTCGGGGCTGGTCTTTGTGCGTGGAGAACCCTAGCTGATCTCGTAAGGTTTTGGTCGGGTTTCAGGGTTTGGGAGTGTGGGACGTGCAATGACCTACGTAAGTTCAGAGGTTGGAGGTCCAGAGAGTCAAAGATGAAAGGAAAGGCTTCTGGATGAAGAGGGCTTGGGGCAAAAGGACTAGAGCGATGGGCTCCCTCGGAAGCACTGAGGAGAAGTTGGAGGACCGGCTCCGTGCGTTCTTGTGCAGGTCAATTAGTCTTTCTTTTTTCCTTGTGGATCCTGTAACTCCGTCGGGGAATTGCATCCAAATGCGGCCCTGCCTTCGCTGCCGTTTTGCTCGAAGATCGGTCCACATGGACCGATTGAGGGTGTCGCCCAGAAGGAATAACTCACGAGCATCTCGGCTGGACTTTCCTAGGGTGGAGGGAGGCGTCACAATGTTTTTTGAGATTTCATGTTGAAACCTTTGAGGACATGGCCTTGAGCTCGGAAGATGCGATTGGTCGAAGCCCCACGGATGGGGACCGGGAGAGGGACCAACGAATGGATGATACGACCACAGCCATCCACCGAGTGCATGAAAGCCACTCGGCCATGTGTCGGGCTTCCGACTGGCAGTGCAGGGTCTTGTCATTTCCTGTGACGATTAAACCCAAGGCAATAGGCAACTCAAGCCGGACAGGGCGGACCCCTTCGGCATGCAGGCAGGTTTGCACGATGGATTTTATCATTGTATCCCTGACCCAAGAGCCCTCGAAGACCTGTCAACACGTGTAGCGAGCTCTTGCGCAGGCACGTTTGGCGATCGCCCGGCATCCAGTCTGTCCACTGCGAAGTCTAGCAGGTCGGAGCCCTGCGTGAACATGTCCCTAAATTACAGTTGTGCTGCCGGCCTTGCTCGCCTCTGTTGAGGACAGAAGGAGAAAGATAATTTTCAACTGGAGTCAGGCAGCGTCGGAGCTGTGTTTCCGCTTTCTGCTGTCGTCATCGAGTCATTCTAGTTGACTTCGAGATCTGTGATTGCCTGCCTAGCCTCCTGGCAGGAATACAGAACAAGGTGGAGGGTGACATGTCGGAAGCCTGTGCAGACATCAGGGAGTTAATGAAGCTGCTGAATGGCAAGGACCAAAGCTGCTTTTCAGAGCAGAACCAAAGAGTTCTCAGCATAATTCTATGTCCAGGATGAAAAGCCTGAGACTGAGACTGAGCGGAAGGAGCGGAAGGCAGGATTTTGGGCACATGGCCTGTTGGTCCACGGTGGCGCAGCGGCTTCGTGAAATCATCCACCCGTCTTCATTCCCTTCGCCAGGAAACGCTCAGGAAGCAGCTCAAAGAGTTTGTAGCATCTCGCTTTGAGACTTTATCTGGCCCCTTTGCTGTGCTGAACTTTGAGAGTTTGCTGAGAGCGTTGCGAGGCACACATGGAGAAACCCGAGGAGACTTGTCTCTGGTTGCTGCATGCGTACAATGTTGCAAGCTGGAACAGCTGTTTTTCCTTTGCGACATTCAGGACGTGGTCGGAAAGTTGTTGGAGGATAAATGTATTGATAGAGCGGCTGAGCTGACGGTCTTGGCCAAGATCTACAGCCGCATGGCTTCCAATAACCGCGGCTCTGTGCGCAAGTCTCAGGCTCTGCACCCTAACGCTAACGCGAGGTAAACTGTCAGACATAAAACTTGCGGCGGTGGAGGACTCAGACAAGCAGCCGCTTGTGTCCAGAAGAAGGGTTTGTCTTTGGGTCTCCTATGTTGCGAACTGTTAATCGAGGTGAGGCGCTGTGCAGCCTACCCCCGGCTGGTTGATTGGAAGGCCGTCGACGGTGGTTGGCCCCGTCCGAGTTCGGTTCTCACCCATGCGGCCTTGCACTTCAATCTGACCATCCATTAGGAAGCCTTAAAGTTGGGCAAACGTCTGTAGCCTGAAGCTAATGTACCGGATGCAGGGCAGGAGAGGGAGTTGTAAACAGGTGAGGTGCCGTTGCTTAAAGAAGCCGGGAACTAGGACAGGCAGAGCCATGAGAGGGCAGTGCATGTGCGAGGATCGAGAGTTGCTGCAGACGGACTCGAAGGTAAAGGTGGCCGGGCAATTCTTTCAGTTGTCGATTTTTCAAGACAGCACACAGACGGGTGCTTTTGAGAAATTTCTTGTGCATGGAAGCATTGCTGAGGCGAAGTATGTCCTCTATCCCATGTTCTTGTTCTTCTGTTGCTTTGCTCTGCAAAGCTTTCTGCTCCATGTGACAACAGCCCTCTACGTGCGGTACATGGACTGCCTGCATTCGCTGCTTACAAGTTGTGTAGGTTTTGAAATCCGAGTTCTTCTTCCAAGGCAGTCTGTCTGGCAATGCAAGACCGCTGCAGGAAGCGTGTGTGGTAGCTGCTGAGTCGCTGGTCGCTGGCAGGACCGTATCAAGGACGAGCTGGAAGAGTTGCATTTGCGGTCCAACCATTCCGTCGGCCTCTCCAAGGTAGAAGGCAGGGGAGCTGTGAGGCAAGCCCGGTGCACAGAGAATGGCAGATGCCTGGAGAGGTGGTGAAATGTTCGATCTTGTGTCACACCTGTTTGTTGCGACGAGCCTTGGACTGAAGTTCCATTCGAGCAGGGTTTCTGAAGCAGCAAGTGCGAAGAGCTGGATCGCCAGGCATGTATAACGTGCAGTTGTATTTGTCGCTTCATGCATGGGGGACCTTTTTGAGTCATTGCTTTGTTACCGGTTTCAGGGAGATGTGGCGTGCAAGTCTCGAGAATTTTGTGATCAACCAAGGGAAACGGGAGACCACGAGGCGGCGGCTCGTCTCAGCTCTTTTCGAAAAGTTCCTTATGCCTGCGTTGACAGAAGCCTCTTGAGTGCAAGGTCCGGGATGGCAACGTGAAGATCCCAATGTTTATTTTGGACCTTTCCGGCCGCTCGGCCTTTGGAGTGGAGTGAAGGATACCCGGTCCCTCGAGAGGCTGCAAAGCCTAGAGACTTAGAGTGCAGGCATCATTCCGGCCGGCCTTTGCGTGCAGAGCCCTCAGTTCTTGCCAGTGTTTTCTCCTGCGGCGATGTTTTGGATGACCAAGAGTTTAGCCTGAGGCTGACATTTGGAGCTTCAGCTTGGCTCGACCGATTCCACATTGGGCTGTGGTACAAGACCTTCCTTGTTGCCTGCTGTCTTCTGGCCAGCAGTCCGAAGAGACATGCAGCAGCTAGGCGCTATACCGGCCACCGACACTCAGGCATGGCAATCATGAAAGGAATCCTCGATCTTGTGACGGTCCTTCCCGATTCCATTGGCTGGAAGCAGTTCCCTGGCTCCATTTTGGGTCTAAGTTGTACAGTCCCGAAGCATTCCACTGAAGCCAGCTAGTAGAAAAACACCGGGACGGTGCTTGATCTGTTGATATCTGTTGCCTGCCCTGCAACTGACCTTCGGGATGCCCTGGAGCACAACTCCGGGCAAAGCACTTCAGATTCCAAGCGATCCCTTGCAGCTGAGGTGTCAAGCCCGGCTTGGCGATGATGCCCTGACGTCATCTTCTCAGTTGTGCGAGAGGTAAAGGGCTGGACCGCTTCCTCGCAGCCATTGCTCCTTTGCCTTGATGTCCCGAATACGGGTTGGTATAGATGAAGAGCCTGTGTTCTCAAAGCTCGGAGCGACGAGGCGATTGCGGAAACGTGCCTGGTTTAGCAACTTCTGGGCAACCTTGTGGCAGGCGGGTCTTGCAACAGCACGTTTCAGGAGAAACGAACGCCTGCCGTTGCTAAAACAATTGGTTTGGCGCTGTCCAGTGCCCGGATATCCGATGCAAGAGTGGGCACAGTGATGAGTCGAAGCAAAGCAGTGAGCTTTAGAAGTGTCAGCCGAGATAGGTGCCATTTCCCGGAGTGCGCTCAAAGGCAGATGCTACCGGAGTCGCAACGGGGTGGGTGCAATGCATGAGGCAATAATCGACGAAATCGTTGGTGTGGAGGGCAAACGCATGCGATATTGTGCAGCATCTTGGACATAGAGTAAAGTCTCTGTTTGTTGTCGGGTTGTGTTCACCGTTGCCTGACAGCCGTTTTAGCAGAACGTGAACTTTCTTGTTTCTGTGTCGTGGCAGCTCAACCCAGGACATGATGGTTTCTGGGCACACGCCCCCTGCCTGAATCTAGCCACCCCCCCCCTCGCCTGGCACATCACTGCACAGAGAATAACGGCCTACAAACTGCACTGATGGATCCAACATCTGAAGCTGTTAATGAGAGACTGAAACGACCGGTGAATCAAGATACTTTGCGGCCTTGTTCTCCCTTGCGGCCTACAAGCTGACGGGTGCGGTGGACTTTCCTCTTTGGGACACCTAGCTGCACATCGGCTTTCGAGGCTTGGGGATGGTGTCGATATGAGTGATTCTGAGGGCAATCAACACAACCACAGTAGTGAACAGACCGCCAGCTGAAACAGGACTAAACGGACGAAACTTTCTTAACATGAGCAACAGCAGTCATCTGAAGATGTCAACACTGGTGCCAAGACTAGCATTGTTTTGGTGGGCTGCTAATCCTGGAGTTTCAGTGGCTCAGTCTTTGCGCAAAGGAGGTTTGCAGCACTTCGTTTTACGCATGTCATGTGATGCCATATAGACTCCAGTTTCAGAGCCGGATAGTGCTTCTGCTCGCCGATACCAGCCGAGGCGCAGCGCTTGGTGGCTGTCCTGCAGAAAAGGATTGGGTTCTTCTCCTCGCTAGGAGATAGCATAAGTCGAAAGAGTCCAGAAGCTTGATTCTGTTCCACCACGGAGAAATGTTTGACGACCTCCTGATCCTCCTCCTCCACTCACTCACTCACTCACTCCTCCTCCTCCTCCTCCTCCGACTCTTGCCTTCCATTTGCTCGCGTGCTAGCGAGCAAGCTTTCAAGCTTGGCCTCTCGTGGGTAGCGCTGCCTAAGACAATCAAGAGAATATGCAAAGAGTGCAGCAAGCACCGCTCCGAAGAGCCAAGCTTTCGGCCATCGATCCACCGGGTCGCTCCAGCACCGGCCGCACTGTCCTGGCCACAGCCAGACAGGGACGGAAGACTACGATGCAAGGTTCACCCCTTCGTCCTGACTCATCAGCACATGACCTGAGTGTGAAAAGAGAGGGAGGAAACATCAGCGCCACAAGAAGCGAGCACTAGCAGGAGCACGATCGTGTTTCTCGCCATTCAAGCCATCACTGTCTAGTTCTCGCACCTGAAATCAAACCACTGCTTGTACCACCACCAGCACCAGCACCAGC
>CAJNJA010097841.1:0-19084 GCA_905231915.1 Symbiodinium necroappetens
TAAACTCTTTCAGGAATCTCATCCAAAGCCTTCAAAAGGAAGCCTTTGAGGAGCTCTTTAAGGAACCCCCGAATAAACCCTAAACCCTAAACCATAAACCCTAAACCCCCAAACCCCTAGACCCCTAGACCCCTAAACCCTAAAACCCTAAACCCCTAGACCCCTAAACCCTAAACCCTAAAACCCTAAACCCCTAGACCCCTAGACCCCTAAACCCTAAAATCCCTCTTTGAAGCGCTGACATTCGACTCTGAACCCGGAAGCCCAACGGCCCAAACTCCTCAAACCGCCAAGCTCCGAAGCCCTGAACCCTAGGGTTTAGGGTTTAGGGGTTTAGGGTTTAGGGGTTTAGGGGTTTAGGGGTTTAGGGTTTAGGGTTTATAGGGGCCTAGGGGTTTAGGGGTTTAGGGTGTAGGCTAATGAGAATATAGGGTTTCTTTAATGGGCTCCTTGAAGGTTTCTGAATCAGAATATAGAGTTCCTTTAATGGGCTCTTTAAAGAGTACTATAAGGGATCTATAACCTAGTCAGAATAGAATGTTGGGCTCTTTTGTCATATAAGTCTGTGGGTGCTGGGCTCCTGTATAATATTATGAGTATACAACAAAGGAACCACAAGGAGTAGGGTGTTGGCCCCTTTATAACTTGAAGTATACCCAAAAGCAACCAAAAGGCATCATGTTGGCAATTACGTCGGCTTTCATATTGGGAGGACCAAAGCCCTCCAAGACCTGAAACCGTGAATCCTGAAGCATCTGGTCAGGGGGAGGCATGCCGCCGGCGCACTACGGGATGGCGGTGTGTGCAGATCCTGTGCAGGAAAATGGGGCCGGCTTAAACCGAGCAGGGTTTGGAGTTCGGGGCCTGTTTCATGGTGCTTTCAACGTTTCTGGTTTATGGCTAGGCTCGGTGGGAGTTTGAGGTTTTGGGCCTTCACGGACTTGAGCTTCCGGGGGTGGGGTTTTGGGCTTCAGGCGGTTGCTCTTGACTTCCGGCTGAAAGCGCAGAAAGGCTACCAACAGAAAGACCGCTGAACAAAATGAAGACCACTAGGTCGAAGCAGTTTCGCTTCCCCGATTTTTTGGGGTTTAGGGTTTAGGATTCAGGGTTTATAGGGTTTATATATAGAGGGTTTATGGGGTTTATAGGGTTTATAGGATTTAGGGTTAACAGATTTGTTTCATAATCGGCGACACGACGACCAAGCAAAGCTTAGAGTGGAGATGCTGATGGTTGGTGTAGTCGATAAGCTTCTGCCGGTACTGTCAATTCACGGGAAACAGAAGAAGATCTAGCGAGTGGCTGAATGCCTGCATAAACGGCAAAGAAACCAAAACTCATGTATACGGACGACTCGGCAGCAATGAATAATCAAGGAGGTAATACAAAGCATTTGAAGGATGATAACATAGAACATCACAGAATTATGGAACACCCCATTGGAGAAACCGCTATACAAACGGGCTGTGGCATATGACAGTAAAGGATAACAGAACATCCAATGGCCACATCACGCATTCGACAGTCAATGTGTCAGAAACCCCAACCATAAATTGAAAGTGAGCTTAAATATAGCAGTGAAGGGTAACAAGAATAGTATCCTGAGCTAGATGCAGGCGATTAACTTAACACTTTACAGTGACTTTACACACATAGGAGAGGAAAACCAAACGAAAACAAAGACAGGGCAGCTGGTCGCAGAAGACTTTTTACAGTTGTACAATAGACAGTACTGAAAACATATTACGTCAGAGTTACTATTCTTAGGTTGTAGGGAACGATGGGCAGTGCTTACGATTTGAGTTGAACGTTTAAACAGTGCTTGACCCACGCCTCAATCCTTGTGGTTCTTGTTGGCCTGGCTGTGCCACTGTGCCACGTTGCTGCAGCCGTCGGTAGTTGTTTACGGTTTACTAAATTCGGAAGTTGTTGGGAATCTGCTATGCGATGTTGGCCTTGGAGGTATAAGCATAAACCTGTCACGAGCTGCGCCTCACACTTATCTTCCGCATCTTCTGGCAGCCAGCGGTAGTCCGACATGTGCTCGGCCATGAAGATGCCATACCTAATAGGGGCCCCTTCATAAGGCTTCAAGGTTTAATATGTTTAAACGCTTCTGCGGCTGCGCGATCTTCCACCCAAGATCGTAGTCTAGGCTAACTTTTGATCTTGAGCGGCGGCCTTGTTAACCTTTTGGGTAACTCACCCTAAGGGTCCAAGTAATCATTATTTAAGGACTTTGGGGCCCAAAAACCATAAATAAGGACTGCTTGGACCCTTAGGGTTAGTTAGACTCCTGATCTCGACTACGCAGACGTGTCTCACGGGGAAGTCTGACCCTTCAGCATCGCGCCAAAACAACAGCTGAAGAATCGTGAAGCAGCCTTGGAAACCTAATACTAGAGATAACAACCCTGTAAGGGTAACCCCAAATTGGCACAGCCCGTCGCCCTACTGATTCTGGTGGAAGGATAGCTGGTGCCACTTTTTCCTCACACAAGAACATCTAACTAGCACCGTGTGGTCGTTCACTTCGCAACTCAGGGGATGCTCCAAGCAAGTCGCATCGCCTCTGAGAAATCCCCCAGTGTAGGACACAGAAAACACTGTGTTGGTTCGCCCTAAACCCTAAACCCTTAACCCTGCAAACCCTCATCCGGTGCCAACGAGCTCGGAGGGCAGCTGTGGGTGAAGCGTTTGTGGAGCCCGGGGCTTGTCCGGCCCAACAAAGCCGAAAGCCTCTAGCCCAACACTTCCTCACATCTGAAGCCTAGATTTGTGAAGCCGCCTATCAGCCTAACTCTAGGAACCGTGGGATTTCATACTATTGCAAGAAATTTGCGTTGAACATGGGTCCGAAAATGCGTCCGGAAATGGGTTTAGACCCATGATTTGCGCAATTTCCTATGGGAAAATGCAAAAATAGATGGGTTTAAGCATTGATCCCAAGCATGGGTACCAATTTGGGTCCGAAAATGAGTCCGACAATGGGTCCGGAAAATGCAAAAAAAATGGGTCCGGAAATGGGTCCAGAAGTGGGTCCGGGGTGCCGAAACCAGCAACACCCTAGAGAAAATGCAAAAAAAATGGGTCCGGAAATGGGTTTGCGACCCATGTTCCATTTCCGGACAAAATGGGACCCATTGTTTTTGCATTTTGGAACCCATTGTTTTCCCACTTTTCGAGCAAAAATATTGACTTCGACAATCCCTAGAGTTAGGCTGAGGCAAGCCTAGATATTCCCCAGATCTACACCACCACCTAGAGTTCCCCTACAATGAAGCCTGAAACCTGAACCGCGGGATCTCCCCCAACGAGCATACTTCCACAACTCTGACGCGGCTGGGCCAAGGAGCGTAAGAAACCCATGATGCACATCGTCGTACAGCTGCCCGAGGTCCTTGCATCGAAAGTGCTTCTACCTACCCATAGGCCCCTAAGTAGTTCCTCTTTGTGGTCTATTTTTGGAATCCTATAAGGTAATCCCAAGAACGAACTACTTAGAAGCCTATGGGTAATGTGGTAAAGAGGGAACTTCATGCCCGCTGCCTGCACCGTCCCAGAGTCCTCTGAGCAGCTTACAGCTCAGAGTTTTAAGCTTCGGGGCTTGTGTTTAGGGTCTAGGGTTTAGGGTTTAGGCGTAAAGTTTAGGACATTACCCATCGGCCCCTAAGTAGTTCCTTTTTGGGATTACCTTATAGGATTCTAAATATGAATCCCCAAAAACGAACTACTTAGGGGCCTATGGGCAGAAGTTCAGGGTTGAAACTCGTTGCAGGGTATGGTCCCATTTAGCTTCGATGTGCCCTGATAACATGTCCTCTGAACTGTCATATACGCCAAACAGCAAAGTCGGGAACCCAGATATCCCTCGTCAACCTCAACTATACATCCCGACTCCCTAAACCTCTGACGCCTACCTGCCGTTACAAACCTCTACGTTCGAAACCCCAACGTGTTGGAAAACCCTATACCGCATACACAAAAAACTCTCTACCCCAAAACCTGGGCCCCGCCGAATCCCAGAATTCCCGCTCTCGGCCTCTACGCCGCCCGTGTGCGCTTGAACGCGCAGGAAGGTTTCCAGCATCAGGGAGTCGAAGGCCCGTTGCCCCGCTGGAAGGTGCATGTTGGCCTTCGACTGTGGAACCGGGAAGTACTGTTGATGATATAGATCCTGCATTACCTTAAGGACCCTAAGCTATGGGAATTGTGGTATATTCCTTCTTATGGGTAATGCAGGATTTATATCATTAACCGTATTTCGACGACTACGACGACGACTACCACCACCACCGGCTACTACTACTCCTGCTCCTCCGGCTACAACTTGCCGCTATGGCTACCTGCCCGCCCGCGTGCGTCTGTTACCCTTGTTTCTGCTTGTTGCCTACGAAGACACGGGTAGTCCTAAAGCCTACCTTAACCCTATAAAACCTTCCTTTTTGGGGTTTCTTTTTATGATGTCTTTATATAAGTCCTTAAAAAGGTAGGTTCTTTGGGGTCGAGATACCCCAATAAACCCTAAACCCTAAACCTTTCAAACCATAAAAAACCCTAAAGCCCTAGAACCCTAAAGCCCCCAAAACCTTATGGTCCTAAAGCCACCCCCCAAACCCCATGGGCCTTCTGACGCAACTTTCAAGGTACCCATAGGCTCCATAGTAGTTCCTTTCTGGGTTTTAGGGTTTAGGGTTTTTGGGATTACCTTATGGGATCCTAAATACAAACCACAAAAAGGAACTACTATGGAGCCTATGGGTATGGTGCCGATGTCATGGACATAGTACACGGGCTAAAACAAACTTCGCACATGTCAATTGCTTCTTGCTTGAGGATAATTAAAGAATACTGGCTTGAAGTTTAGTATAGGTTTTAGGGTTTAGGGTTTCGGGTTTAGGGGTTTAGGAGCTTAGGGTTTAGGCTTTAAGTTTAGGGGTCTCAGCATGAAATCCTGGATCCGGTTCCCCTAAACCGGGTCCTTGTTGGATACAACTTCAAATTTTTGTGATAAAAAAACACCAAAAAGGATTCAACACTATCATTTTTTAATATAGCCCCAACAGGGAACCAGTAAAACCGAAGAAAGCCTCACACACGGGGATCTGGCAGGGAAGCGGGGATTTGCCCAAGCGCAATATGTTCCGAGGGGCTGGACCTTTCGAGTAATGTAGGGGCCTTCATAATTAGAATAGGGTTTTGGGGTAGGTCAAGCTATATGCTTCTACTGATCCCCAAGGAACACCATTGGTAATCATTTAGGCCCCTGTGTTAGTCAAGATCTGGGAGATTCCGAGGGAGGTGCAGGCTTGGCTTCTGGCTTTACCCATAGACCCCTAAGTAGTTCCTTTTTATGGTCTATATTTAGAATCCTATAAGGTAATCCCAAAAAGGAACTACTTAGGGGCCTATGAGTAGGCTTGAGACTTCTAAGAACCATGAAGTCTTTGCTGCGCGGCCGAGTCGATGCTGGTTCCTCCCGTCCTCGGCTATACAATTTTGGTGTTTGTATGTCGAAGTGTTTTTATTTAGATGTATATATGCATGAAACCCTATCCATCTATCTATCTGTCTATCTATCTGTTTATCTGCACGCATGTATATACATATGTATATGCATATGTATATGTATTTGTATATGTATTTGCACAAACATGTATGTATGTATGTATGTATGTATGCATGTATGTATGTATGTATGTATGTATGTATGTATGCATGGGCACATATGCTTGTTTATCATGTACGTATGTATGCAGGTATGCATGCATGTGGAATGAGTGTAATGATCATTGCATCATGTCTCTCTCTCTCTCTGCATGTTTCTCTCTCTATACATAATAATTCATTCATTCATATATATATATATATATGTGTCACACACACACACATCGTTGTAGAGGCAATCAGCATGACCTCTCGCGCCAAGCAGTCTGAACACCATCCGCGGGATCGATCTTGATGCACTTGGTGGTGATGGTGGTGCTGATGATGATGCTGGTCATCATCTTGGTGACGACGAGGAAGAGGTAGATGATGCTGATGGTATCATGATGCTGGTCATGGCGACTGTATTGCTGTCGCTGCACATGAGGGTGGAGGTGAAACAAGTGATGATGATAGTGATGAGGACGAGGAGAACCCTAAACCCTAAACCCCTAAACCCCTAAATCCCAAACCCCTAAACCCCTACACCCCTAAACTCCTAAACCCTTAAACCCTAAACCCTAAACCCCAAAGCCCCTAAACCCCAAAGCCCCTAAACCCTGAAACCCCTTAACCCCTCAAGGCCCAAAACCCCCAACAAAACCTCTTAAGAGGCTTCCCCAGCTGCGTCCGAGAAGCTTCGGGATGTGCATGAAGCGGAGGCACTGCTCTCCCTGCGTTGCTGGCCTGAGTTAAAGGAAACTAGAGGTGGGGAGTTTAGGGTATATAGGGCTTCTATAAGGCTTCTATAATTCTATAAGGTATATATACCTTCTATAAGGCCCCCCATAACAGTAACTACCTCTATAATTCTATAAGGTATATATACCTTCTATAAGGCTCCCATAACAGTAACTACCCACCTGAAAATGTCCTAGACTGAGACTTTCCGTGCTGAGCTTCGGGGGGGGTCTGGATCTTCCTCAGCCTACCATAACTAAGGGTTTAGGGTTTAGGGTTTAGGGTTGAGGGTTTGGGGTTTAGGGTTGAGGGTTTAGGGTTGAGAGTTAAGGGTTAAGGGTTGAGGGTTTGGGGTTTAGGGTTTAGGGTTTGGGGTTGAGGGTTTAGGGTTTCGGGTTAAGGGTTGAGGGTTTAGGGTTTAGGGTTTATGAAGAAGACTTCGCAGGAACACTCCGCGCAAGTAGCTTGAGGTAGCTTGAGGTGTGGGTTTCGTCCTCGAGTCGTAGAGGTACTGGGTGGTGGACCTGTCGGGAGGCTTTTCTGGAAACTTCCCCTCTTCATATGGGCAGTTTTCTAAAATAGGGTCCCTTTAAGGGTCCGTTTTATAAGGGTGCCGGTGCCATATTGGGGACCTCAAAGGGGACCCTATTTTAGAGAACTAAACACATTCCTAAGTCTAGGGACCCATGTCCTTTCAAGCTTTGCTGCATGCGTGCGTGAAAAAACTCGAACTTTACAGTTGTGGCACATGCTCAGCTGCGCGGTTTATGGGGCTAATGGTATCTTCGGAGCCGGGGAACTGCCACGGTTTAGTGTTTAGGGGATAACTGCATATACAAAAACCGGATGTCAGTTTATCTTGGCCAAAACTACTTGCTGATCTGTGGCAGGGCCCCCCATGAAGCCTTGGGCAACCCTGCGACAAGAACAAGACTGCGCTGTAGCTCCTACACTCATAAGCTACGAACCCCGAGGCCCTCAAACCGAGGGCCTATACCTTACACCCCCAAACCCTAAACTCCACACCGTAAACCCTACACCCTAAACCCCAAAGCTTAACCCCCAAACCCTAAACCCCAAAGCCTAAACCTAAACCCTAAACCCCAAAGCCTAAAGCCTAAACCCTGAACCCGTAAGTGCATAAATGCCCTACAACATTAATATAGGGTTTAGGGTTTTGGGGTTTAGGGTATTGGGCTTAGGGTTTAGGGTTTTGGGGTTTAGGGTATTGGGCTTAGGGTTTAGGGGTCACAAAAGCTACAGCGGACAGGCTGCGCAAGGGATGCTGCATTCATCTGCAAGAAGTTCACACCACTCATCTCCACATCGCCTTGGCGCTCAATCTGAAGGACTTCCCTGCTGTCATGTTCAGGGTACACCGCTATAACCCCTGAAGGCCCTAGACCCTAAACCCCTAAGGCCCTAAACCCTAAACCCCAAACCCTCCAGTGCCTTCAGCCTCTAAGGCTTTTGGGCCCAAAGATTATACTATCTAGGGCTTTTTGGGGCTATATTGAGCCTTAGGCGCCCCAAACCCTAAACTAAACCCCCAAACCCCCAAAAACCTAAACCCTAAATCCCTAAATCCCTAAACCCTAAGCAGCAGCGAGGAAGCTCTGCAGGGCAGTGATACGGAATTAAGGAAGGTGAAGAACCAGCAACAAGAGAGGGCTGTAAACTTTTAGGGTTTAGTTAGGGGTTTAGGGGTTTAGGGTTTAGGGTTTAGCGTTTAGGGCTTTAGGGTTTAGGGCTTACCCTAAATCTAAACCCCAAGCCCTAAACCTCAAAGCTCTGGATTCTCATGGCTTTGTCTTAATCTCGGCCCATGGAGCTGGACAAAGCAGCAAAGTAGCAGGTGTAGGGCTTTGGACTTGGGCTTAGGGGTGTAGGGGTTAGGGTGTATGGGTTCGTGGGTCTTTAGTTTTCGGGTCTTAGGAGTTATCCTTCAAGGGTCTATAGCTTGGATAGCACCAAGCTCGCACAGCCAAGCGGGGAATTTCTGAAAGGGCACAAGACAAAAAGCCCACACGGACGTGAGTAAGCCTCGCGAACGCCGAACAAATGGGAACCAGCCGTCAACCCCGAAACCCTGCAACCCCTAAGCCGTAAAGATAAACCCGAAAAGAACCCCAACCATCCTTATAGGCCTGCTACTAAATACGAGCCCCAAACCCTAAATACAAAAGATACTCCACAGAAGACCCGAGGACGAAACATAAAGGGCTAAGTCCCACGGAGTCCTTTGAAGGAAACTTCTCAAGTCACTTTCGCTGCCGCAGTCTTGTGCAGCCGCGGCATGCAGGGAGAACCAGGCCACAAAGACAGCGCAGGCGGACGCCATCATGCGAACGACGTATACCCGCTTAAGCACGAAACCCAGAAGTTAAGTCTCGAAGGAAGGCAGTAAATCCTAAACCCTAAACCCAATAAGGTGCTCAAGCTCCGCGCTCAGAGAGTTCGGGAGTTAGGGATTCGGCGAGTTGAGGCTGCGGCTAGGAGCGGGGCCTCCGACTTGGGGGGGATGAACAATGGGGGGCAGAAAAGGAGATTGAAGGAACCCCTAACGGCACCCCTATCGATCCCCCAAAGGAACCCTTAAGGGATCTGAAAGGGTGAAAACTCGGTTCGGTTGCAGCCGCTCGTAAGGGCCTCGCGCCGGAACATCGCGCGATGCCATGCTGGGAATCGTTACAAGTTTGGAGGCCTCGGAGGGTATGGCTTTGAGTTGCTTAGGGTTTAGGGTTTAGGGTGTAGAGCTTATGGTTTTGAGTTGCTTGTATAAGGTTTAGGGTTTAGGGCTTGTATAGTAGTAATGAAGGCTATAAGGATTAAGAAGTTGAAAGGCTTAGGGTCACGGCGTGGAGGGCTAGCGATTGGGGTCACCGAAGTCGATAATTCAAAATCAAAAAATAAAGGTATAGAATCTTGATGTGCTTCCCCGCCTTGTAATTTCAGTCGCGAGACCCTGAAGCAACAGCCCCGACCCAAACCCTAAACCCGAAAAACCTAGAGAGCCCGATAAGTGCTAGACCCTAAACCCTATATAAACCCTAAACCCCTAAACCCTGAACCGTAGGCCCTAAACCCTAAACTCCACACCCTCGACTCGTCTTCGGACCCTCCCCCCTGATCTCGAAATCCGGATCCCTTCATCTCAGGGCCTTTGTTGGAGCCTGGCCCAAATGGACTGAATTTTCAATGAAAGGTGCCTTACTAACTAGAAAAAGTTGTGTTTTTTCGGGCAAACTGCTATACCATATAAGAACAGTAGGGGAAAAAAACGGGCTTACTATTGCTAGTTCTTCCGCTCCCCTTTAGTAGATCTTGGCGGTGGGGGGGGAGTGATACCTGGAGCGCTACAGTAGCCGGCTAGCGTGTAGGGTCGGGGTTCGGGATTTAAACGCCCCAGTTTATAGACACCCGATCCCTATGAAGCTACAAACACCGAGACCTCAAGAAATTCAGCCGGATCTTGTGCAGCCGCTGCATGCGCGCGGAATAAGCAGCCAAGAGCCATGAATCGTACAGCCCCCTAGCATCCCAAACCCCTACACCCCTAAACCCCTAAACCCCAAACCCCTAAACCCCTAAACCATAAACCCCCAAAACCCTAAAAACCCTAAATACCCTAAACCCCAAACCCAAAAAACCCTGAAAACCCTAAACCCCAAAAATCCTAAAAACCCTAAACCCTAAACCCCAAAAACCCTAAAAACCCTAAACGCTAAACCCCTAAAGCCCTTCCCCCCCCCAAAGGCCCTAAAACACCTAAAAAAACCACTAAACCCCAGCATCCTGAGACTTTGAGAAAGCGCCGAGTCCAACCCTGCAGTTCCCAGGCCCTCAAAACGCCGTCGCCGCGATCAACGATCAGAAAAAGCGGCTGCAAGAACCTGATGGTTTAGGGTTTAATCACAGATTGTGGACTAGCTGTATCAGTACCTAAAATGCAGTAGGCAGCGAGAACCGTTTCTCCGCACAAGCTGCTGGGCTGCATCCTAGGTGTGAAACCGAATGCGCTCAAGAATCACACCGGGCTGATGCTTACCGCATTCGAATTGTCAGCCCGCCATCTCGTGTCGTAAACTTTCTGGGGTCAACCGACGACTTGTCCACATACCGCACTGGAACTGCCTGTAGACGTGCGTTCTTGAAGGCTCAAAGGCGGCGATTGTCTTCTGAGTGCCAATGGCCGTTCCAATGGAAGACGCGGATTGTTGGAATGAGATCCACTGCAAGGCCACTTCATAAGTGGTTCATGGTTTCAACGACTCTGCGACCACACATAAACCTGCTGGAGATACTGTCCTGAACGTATCGGATGTCTTGTGGGTTCAGCATGTTTGGCCTTTGGCATGAGAGTGGATTTGGTGCGATTGGCAGTTGTTTCGGAGTTGAACAGGTAGTCGACGCCGTGGACAAGTTCCGCACATGTGCGAAGACTCTGTCAAACGAGAGGGTGTGCTTGGCATCCAGTGTGCCATCATCTTCGTAGGTGCCCGGCCGGTCGACCTCGATGACAAGCAGGTTGTAGACAGCAACCTGGCCGCGTTTGCCAAGAACACGGGACTTGAGCTTTCGGTCCTCGGAAACTCGAAGTTCATCGGGCGCGCTTCCCTCAAAACAGAAGTTTACCTTGGCTGAGCAGTGCTGGAACTGGAAGCACTCCGGCTGAAAGCGCGTCTGGCAGGCCGTGCACCGGATCTGGTTGTAGCAGTAGTCTTCGTTCGGCCGATGCTTGCCCATGTTCACGTTGCAAACCGTCGTCGTTGCAGGGCAGGACAAGTTCTTGCACGTACCCACATACGCCAAACCAGGTTCCACAATCAGCCAGCGCGGGTCGCCGATCCGGTATACATCATTGTCTTCCACATATGAAACTCGGACGTCAGGGCACGAGAACCTGACGCAAGTCTCGGGCATGCCTTCTTCCTGGGCGTTTGACAGGACAAGGCTGGAAGTGAAAAATGACTGCGGACATAAAGCTGCAGCTCCATGAGCGGGAGTGTTCGGGGGGGAAGTCGTACTAGCGCTTGGCAGACGGACCATGGTTTTCGGGACTTTGGGAAGTGGGTTTTGGGTTCAGGGTTTAGAGCTCAGGGCTCAAGGGGCTCGGGGTCTAGTGCTTAGTGCATCCGAGTTTGGGGTTTAGGGCGGGCTGGGGTCTTGGAGCCCTAGGATTTGGGATGTGGATCAGCTTGGGGCCCTTCTGAGTGCGAGGCGTGGGCATCAAGTGCATCGTTGTTGCAAAATCGATGCCAACGTTGACCTCGCCAGCAATGGGGGGCGTTCCAAAACCCTAAGCTTTCAAACACCCTAAACGCCTAAACCCTGAAGAACTCCAAACCCTCAACCTTGACAAATAAAAAAGAGACGTAAAGAACACTGGAGCCCAAAACCCTGCAACCCAAAAACAAACCCTTGACACCATAAAAACCCTAAACCCTAAAACCCTAAAATCTAGGAAAACCCTAAACCTTAAAATCTGGGAGCCGGACAGTCATGGCCGCCACTCCGCGCTGCACCAACAAATCCACAAGCTCTTTCTTGGGGGCACCGTTGAAGGCCTGGGGGCTTCAGGGTTTCAGGGTTTCAGGGTTCAGAGTTTGGGGTTTCAGTTGAGGGCTGGGTTTAGGGGTTCGCGCATGAATGGATCCCTCAGTGGGCTTCGGTTCAGGATACTTAACCAGCCTCGCCTAAATCTTAGGTCCTAAGTGCTTTGCCATCTGCCTCGAAATCCTGGAACCTGAGCACACCTTAAAAGCCCCTAAATACACCAAGCAATGTAGACCAGATCATTCTGCGTTGAAAGAACCGTTTTCCGGCATGAACGCAGACAAGGGGAACACGCAAACCACTGGAAACCGGCAGACCTATCTCGACTAGTCGGAAACCTGTACAAGGTATGGAAAACCGCAGCAGTCAATGGATTTGGGGGCAACCCTTAAAACCCCCTTATCTGCTCAACAGAACCAGCCAGGCACAAGGCGTTTTGGAGTTTAGAGCCTTGGGTTTGAGGGTTGGCACTGTAGGGTTTCGGCTTGAGGGCTGTCAAAAGGGCTTTGGGTTCGAGTTTGGGCTTCAGGCCTTAGGGTTTGAGGTTTAGGGCCTAGTGTTTCCTAAACCCCAAACCCCTAAACCCCCAAACCCCAAACTCCTAAACCCCTAAACCCCGAGGATGAGGGATGTGCAAAGGCTAGGGCGGGGGGGGCATGGGCTTTAGGGTTTAGCGCTTAGGGCTTNNAACCCCCAAACCCTTAAACCCTTAAGCCCCTTAACCCTATATACCCTAAGCCCTTTCGAGCTTAGGGTTGAGGGCTTCGGGCTGCAGCATCTCCCAGCCTGCTCCAGGTGCTTCACGAGGCTTCTTCTAAGCTCTCCGCCTTGTCGACGACCTGCTTATGGGTTCTTAGGGCAGGGGTTTAGGGTTTAGGGTTTGGGGTTTAGGGTTTGGAGGTTTTGGGGTTTTGGGTTTAGGGTTTAGGGTACGGGCTCAGCTTCTTCTTGGTAGCAACCACTGACACCTTTGGAGTCACACACCCTCAATCTCCTAAACCCACAAACCTACAAACCCAAAAACAATTCCTGAACCCATAAATCCATAAAGCCATAAACCCGTAAACCCATAACCCATAATCAAGAGCCTCAGGGGTCGGCTTTCTAGAGAAGGGTCTATGGCTTCGGGTCCGAGGTCTCGGGTCGAAGGGCAGAACTACCCGAAGGTTCGCGGGCGATGTGTAAGCAGAACCGGATTTAAACCTTACCTAAATGACGGGGGAATGACTCTAGTTCTGACTACCTGTTGGCCTTCAAGCAGGCCTAGGGCTAGGGCCTAGGGCTTTAGGGTGCAAGGCCCAGGCCTCCAGAGTCGGAGACCCACAGGGTTCAGGGTTTGGGATGAGGGCCTCTTCGTAACAAAGGTTTAGGGTTTAGGGTTTATAGGGTTTATAGGGTTTATAGGGTGTATAGGGTTTATAGGGTTTGGGACCTACACCGCGCTACCAGTGATGGATCCATACGGGCCGAGCATCCAACGACAAGCAGCAGCCAGAGCTCTAACTCGAAGCAACCACACCCCCTGAAAACCCTAAAGACCTCAACTCTCGACTTCTAAAACCCAGAAAACTCTAAACCACAAAACCACAAGACAACAACAAAAAGGGACTCAAACCAAGGAGCCCTGTCAACCGCTTCCCCGAGAAAAAAGGCCCCAAAACCCTCACAACTCATATCTTCGAACAGTAAAAAATCCTGGAGTCCCCGAGAGCTTAAGCCCTCCACAAAGAAAGCGCGACACCCTTAAACCCCACCAACACCCAGGGTTTCGGGCTTTTAGGATCTTTAGGGTCTTCAGGGTCTGTAGGGCCTTTAGGGTCTTTAGGGTCTTTAGAGCCCTTTGGGCCTACTGCTTCGGGAGTCCTTGGGCGGCCTGCTCGTTTAGATCACTAAGCCTTGTACAATACATTCCTATGTTTGAAGATATACATCCTGCAGTACCTTAAGGACCCTAAACTATGGGAACTATGGTACAATTATTCCTTATTGCGTGTACTGCAGGATTTATATCGTCAACCATATGATGATCACAAGGCCGTAGAACCAAGGCACCTACAACCCCGAAACCGTAAAAATCCCCAACCAAAAGAGGTCGAACCTTGACAAAGGGATCAAACGCAGGATGTGGCGCTGCCTTACCGGGACAGACAGGGCTGGGGCTTTCGATTTCGGGTTGCTTTAGGGTCTCGGAAGGGAGTTTCTTTCGGGGCTAAGAGCGAGTGAGCCTGGGTAAGTATTGTGAGATCCCAACCGGAATCAGGCGTTGCTTCCGCCCGGTTCCGCAACATAGTCTTAAGAAGGCCTTAAAGGTTGAGTATGGCGTTAATCAGGGCTTAACATGGCCTTAATACTTTTCATAAGGGCTTAGTCTGGCCTTAATAAGGTTTTACTTCGGGTTTAATGTACTCTTAGCGATGCAGCTTCAACTCTGACGTAAGGCTCTCGAAATCGAACTGGACGGGACAGTATGAAAAGGCCCGCCACCTGCATCTTCCTAGCTTAGGAAATGAGGGTTTCGGGTTTAGTAGTTTGGGGTTCCTGGGATGCCGGCCTATGACAAACTGTCTGCCACCACCTCCCCCCTCCGCGCGCAAAATCGGAAACCGAGGGTGGATTTTCTGAGAATCTCCAAACTTGCAACAGACAATCCTCACTCTGAACCAGCCCCAAACCCGTAAACGGCCCTGAACCGCCTGAGGACAAGCTTTGGTGATCCATAGAATCTTCTGTTAGGGCTTTACAGTGGGGCTTATTACAAGGGCCCCAGCAAGATCAGGGTCTGGGGCTAGGGCTAGGGAAAACTCTGCGATGCCTGTACTTCCAACAAACTGTTGCAAAGGGGTGTTGGGTTACGAGTCCACGGTTTCCAGATGTAAGACGGTAAGAGCTTCAGAATTTCGGGACTTCGAGTTTAAACATGTTCTATAAGTCTTTTCGGTTTCGACCGATGGCTGTCCTATACGAAGAAACCCCAAAGTCCTTAAATCCCGAGCCCTGAACCGTGCCTGGCTTCCAAAGCAGCTTCGACCTCCTCCGGGATAGAGATGCCTGATGGCTTCGCTGCGCAACTTCAATATCAATTAACCCTCAGAGGGGAGAAGTAAGCAGGGTAGATGCCGGTCTGCAAGAGAAACAGCTGGCAAGGGATGACTTCAACGACCTAATATTACCCATAGGCTCCATAGTCCCGTTTTGGGATTACCTTATAGGATCCTAAATACGAACCACAAAAGAACTACTATGGAGCCTACTGGGTATATTTCAAGCCCAAGCCCAGCGCGAAAACTGGGTAGTAAACAGCAGCAGAATCAGTACTGAACATCGACACGACACGACTGCCATTCTTGCTTCATTCTTGTGCGCTTCTCGTCTCGTTCGTGTCCTAGTATTTACACTGTGCCCTAAACCCTAAACCCCTCAACCCCTCAACCCCTAAACCCTTATAAACCTTAAACCCCCAAACCCCCAAACCCCTAAACCCCAATAAACCCTAAACCCCTAGACCCCTATAAACCCTAAAGCCCTAAGCCCTATAAACCCTAAACCCTGAAACCTAAAGCCCTAAACCCTATAAACCCTAAAGCCTAAACCCCTAAACTCCAGAAACCCTAAACCCCTATCTAAACCCTAAAGCCTAAATCCCTAAACTCCAGACACCCTAAACCCCTAAACCCCTATAAACCATATAGCCTAAATCTCTAAACTCCAGAAACCCTAAACCCCTAAACCCGTATAAACCCCTTAACCCCCTAAACCCCTATAAACACCTAAACCCCCAGACCCTACGACCCTAAACCCCTAAACCCTAAAGCCCTAAACCCCTAGAAGCCCTACAACCCTAAAGCCCTAAACCCCTACACCCTAAAGCCCTAAACCCCTATAAACCCCTATAAACCTATATACAACCCCTGTAAACCCTAAAGCCCGAATCCCAACTTCCAAGGAACAGCGCAGGCTGCGCCTTCGAGGCTTTCGGAAGGCCTGGCACAACAAAAAGAGCCAAGCAAACCATCCGCAAGATGAGGGTTTAGGTAGTTCTCTAAATTAGGGTCCCTTTTTCGGGTCCCTGATATTTAGAGAACCGGAAGATGAGGGTTAGGGTCTTGTGTTTAGGGTTTAGGGTTTAGGGTTTGAGGGTTTTAGGGCTTAGGGTTCAGGGTTTTAGGTTTAGGGTTTGAGGTTTAGGGTTTAGGGTCCGTAGGTAGTTCTCTAAATTAGGGTCCCTTTTTGGGTCTCCAATATAGTACGGCACCCTCATAAAAAGGAGCCCCTACTTTAGAGAACTAACCGTTTAGGGTTTTGTGTTTAGGGTTGAGGGTTTTAGGGTTTAGGGTTGAGGGCTATTTAAGGCTCAGGGTTTTGTGTTTAGGGTTTAGGGATAAGCGTTTAGGGTGCAATCCCAGTGCTGTAGCCCTACACCTAAACACGAAATGACGCTCCAAAGGCAAGCCCGGCATCACCAACACCTGAAGCTGTAACCTCCGATCCCTAAAACCCAAGTCCTGTAGCAAAGGAGCTGGAAGAAAAGCAATCCGGTTTGATTGTGTATGCCTCGAATCGATGATTAAAATGTACTGCCTTGCACTTTTTCCTGGTCACCCAAAAAAAACAAAACTCTAAACCCTAAACCCTAAAACCTAAACCCTAAACCCGAACACCTAAACCCTAAACCCTAAACCCTAAACCCTAGTCCAGTGATACTTGGTTTGACAAAGTTCACCCCGGGGTCCGCATAGGCATCATACGGTTGATGATATAAACCCTGAAATACCCATTACAAGGAATATACCATAATTCCCATAGTTTAGGGTTTAGGGTTTAGGGTTTAGGCATAATTCCCATAGTTTAGGGTCCTTGAGGTAATGCAGGATTTAGATCATCAACCATAGTACTCTCCAAACCTTTGCGTTCATTGGACATCATCTCGGACTCTCGCCCTTGCTGCCACACCTCTTCCAGCACAGCAACTTCCACTTTCCATTGATAAATTTTTGTATACTGTGTAGTAGCGTCCTAAACCGCACATAACATATGTATGTATCATGATGCATGCTTGTTTATCTATGTATGTATCTATGTATGTATGTATGTATGTATGTATGCATGCTTGCATGCATGCATGCATGCATGCATGGATGTATGTATAAATTTTATCAATGTCCGATTTTTAATTTTTTGTGTGTACAGATTGTGTGTACGTGTATAGACTGTATTTATATACATGGGTATGACGGCTCCCTGTCTTGGCACCGGAGGGGTTTAGGGTTTAGGGGTTTAGGGCTTAGGGTTTAAGGTTGAGGGCTTAGAGTTTAGGGTTTGGGGTTTAGGGTTTATGGTTTAGGGTTTCAGGCTTAGGAGCTAGGATTAGGCGGACCCTTGGGGATATAGACCCTCTCAACAAGGTCCCTTTTAAAGACAGCCATTAAGTAGGGTTAAGCAGGGCCCCCTTTAGGGGGTCCCCTAAACCCTAAACCCTCAACCCTAAACCCCAAACCCTAAACCCTAAACCCTAATACTACCTAGGAACAGAAGCATCCTCGGACTCTCCAGCTACTGCCAGAGAGGGCCATGCACATAGAGGGCTGAGGGTTTAGGGTTTAGGGCTTGGGGTTTGGGGTTTAGGGTTGAGGGTTTAGGGTTTAGGTTTTAGGGTTTAGGGTTTAGGCTTGAGGGTTTAGGTTTTAGGGTTTAGGAGGCATTTTTGTTGCCCTGACTGCTTCGGACCTGTGGCTTTAGGAGTTTCGGGCGAGGCACCTTGCTGACCGGCGAAATCCCTGCAACAGCGCACTTCTCGTCCCAAAGCCCGGAACCTCAATCCATGAAGCATGATTAAACCCTAAACCCTAAACCCTAAACCGTCCCTGTACAAATCAAGCTGAAAAAGCCTTTAGGCCTCGAACCCCGAAGCCCAAAACCGAAGCCGCTAGCAAGCCTTTCGCCCCAGACACCCCATGCCAAAACCTCTTGAATAATACGCAAATAATCCTGAACCACTGGTGATAAGCCCGTCCCAAACCCTTATAACACGCTTACGCTTAAAAAACCCTTTAAGGCAGCATGTTACCGTAATTCGTGATTTCTTGAACAGAAACAGAACCCTCAAAACCCTAAACCCTAAACCCTAAACCAAGCAAAGCCCTCCACGTTCGGCCTCCTTCTTGCGAGGCTCATGCGCGCGAAAGCTTCTGGCAGCCGGTCAAGTGCCTGGCTGCTGTGCTACTGTTCAGGGTTTAGGGTTTAGGGTTTAGGCTTTGGGGTTTAGGGTTTGGGGTTTAGGGTTTAGGGGCTTGGGGTTTAGGGTTTAGGGCACCAGGGGGCGCTGGTTACGGCTTTAGGCTCGCGGGGTGTAGGGTTTTACGGCTTAGGGGTGATGGCAAGACTGCCTTAAATCAGTTGGGAAGCACCCTAAACCCTAAACCCTAAAACCCCTAAACCCTAACAACAACCCTAAAAAACCCTAAACCCCTAAACCCTAAAACCCTAAAACCCTAAACCCTAAACTGATATGTACTCACAGGCCTCTGGATTTGCCTCTGCAAGGGGGCTTCGGATTCCAGAAAAGGGGTCTTAATTCTGGCGGTTTAGGGTTTTAGGGTTTAGGGCTTCTAGGGTTTAGGGTTTAGCGCTTAGGGGTTTTTAGGGTTTAGGGCTTAGGGCTTAGGGTTTAGGGTGTGTTATGCTGTAAGTCTGAAGTTGAAAGCTGTAGCCTGCGAGGCGGTACTCTCAAGGGTGCAGTTCGTCTCGCGGAAGACGAGACATCGGGCAACTGGGTTACTTTTGTAAACGAGAACGCATGAGCTTAGTCAGGGCCTAAAAGCCCTAAACCCTAAACCCCTAAGCCCTAAGCCCTAAAAGCCCTAAACACCCTAGGCACCCTAAACCCCCTACAACCCTAAACCCCGAAGCCCTAAACGCCACCACCTCGAAGCATCCAAGCTTGCCGAGCCTTGTTGTAGTTCAAGGACAGCAGAGACGGATGAAGGCCTCCAGTCGGCGTCTTGAAGGGCCACCCGAACCCTAAACCCCAAACCCTAAACCCCAAACCCGAAACCCTAAACTCTAAACCATAAACCCCAAACCCTAAACCCCAAACCCGAAACCCTAAACTCTAAACCATAAACCCCAAACCCTAAATCCCCTA
>CAJNJA010097852.1:0-12248 GCA_905231915.1 Symbiodinium necroappetens
CTTAAGGGAGGGATCGTTGAGCCGAATCGCAGCGCCCATGGAAAAGTGAGTTTCGACGTCTGCCGACTTCGTGTGCTGCAGACACGCAAGAGGGATTGGAACCAACTCTTGAAGAAGTATATAGCAACACAATATTGTATATTATATCATATGTAATAATGATGTTTTATATGTAATATGCAGCATGCAACATATACATTATATTAGTATATAGTATGAAATGCATCATGTAGGGAACTCAGGTGGCTGATGACCAGCGAGGAGGCCTCGGTCTCGGGAGCCTCCGCTTACCCGCCTCCCTGCATCGACCCGTCCTTCTTCGAGGGCCGCTTTGGGCCTCGCCAGGGGGCAGCCAGGATTCCGCCGGAGCGATACAAGGAGGGCCTAGCAAAAGAACCGGCTCTCGACGTGCATGCCGAAGCAAAGATGTGCAGGAATCCGCACGCCTCACTCCTGATGCAGCGGTTTCATGTCTTGCCGCCGCTTTTGCGTTCGAGCTCTGCCAGGGCAAGCGAAAGCATGCACAAAGCAGCAAATCAGACATCCACCCTTCAAAAAGCAGGCAGATGCCGAGGACTGTTTAGTCATATACAGATCAGCACCACCGGCACAGGTTGGCCACTGGGCCTGGCAAACCAGCCCCACCAAACATACGCCTGAGCCCTCTGACACCTGTGCCCGGGGTGATCCGGGACCGAAAGCATAGTAAGTCTTCAGTATCGTCCTGGTTCCAAAAGATCTCGCAGACACGTCCCGGTCCTACCAGGAGCAGTTTTGATGTTTGGTTTTCGGCTTGCCTTCAGGACCCACCAAGTTTCTGCCATTCGCTGATCCCAGGATGGATGCGGATCCTCGATCAGAAGAGGCCTGGCAGCCAGGGATGGATCCCTCCATACCCTGCTTGAGGGTTCCTCCAAAAGATTCAACATCATTGAAAATTCCTGTAAGTGGAAACCAGTGCTGGTCAGCAACGCTGAAAAGCTTAGCAACTCATTCTTCATGGCAAAAGCACAGAGCAAGCTCCAGATGTGCCTTGTCACTGAAAGCCAGGTCAAAGAGCACTTCACCCTTCGGAAACTCCAAGAAAGGGTTGGCAGCCTCAGAAACTTCGATCGCTCTGCAGCTTGACATAGCAGTCCTTGCTTTCGCACGGCAGTGGATTTGCGGCATTAGAGAGCATGTGCGACCCTTTATCCATGGTGCCAAGTTCACGCAAGCATCACTCATGGGTACCTTCCAGCAGAATCTACTGTTGCATCGGCCATCGTCGGGAGAGAGCCAGGAAAACAAACACACGAACCACTCACCCACGGACCCGTTTTACACCTGGAATCCTTCGACATTTGGAAGTCGTTACAATCTGGGGTTGAAACTCCAAATGCGTGGCAGCGTTTATTACATATGTTATGATACGGAATAGTGAAGTATGGTATGGTAGAATGTAATACAGTGCAGTATAATATAGTATGGTATGGTATGATGTAATATGGGAGCATATAATATACATGTATTCAATATACTATGCGACCATACAATGCAATATGCGATAGTATGGTTATACCTGTAGGTTATTATCTGACATATCTATATGTACACATATATATATATACACAGGTATACAAACTATATGTTATATGACATACACGCATACATATGTATATGTATGTATATATATATATACACACACACACGCACGCATAGCTTTGCTTGGCGTCCGCTCCGAGGTTTGGAGGCTCGAATCCGAGAACAAAGAGCTGAAGGCTCCCTCTTGCTTTAATAGTGGCCCAAAGTAACTACCAGTGCTATTTTGGGGTTTCCTTATTGTAGTTAGAGTCAGAGTGGAGTACACCCCAAGACCCTATTCCAATTTTTATGGCCCTCGTATTATCTAGCCTGCAATGCTGCTTTGTTTCTCGAATCTGGTTTTACAAGCAGTTCTGCGAGGGAGTTCATTCCGGGGAGCAGTAGTTCGCAAGTGACGACCTGGTTGAATTACGATCCCGCAGTTCACGGACGCTTGCCACAAGCAGGTTCACAATTCCATCTTGCAGACGCAGTACACCTCGCAGTACGAGACGAATGCTGACATCCTCAGGAGCATCATCTCATGACATTGAGCCATGCAGAGTCTCGTTTATCTTCTTGCAGATCGAAAGTCGCTCATCAGACGCATCGCAGGACCCTCCACTCGAACCTTGAGGGCAACTATGCCACAATAGAGCGGCATGAGCGAACGATTATGGAGCACTCTGGCAGCAGAAAAGCTAGGCCAACAGAAAATCTGTTGCGTAATGTGCTGCAAGCTGGTAACCCACGCTGCAGTTAGGCTTGCAAGGCTGGTCTAGCTGAGCTAGCATTGCCAGTGCCAGATGCTTTGGACTGTGTGGCTTGTGTTCACAAGGTGGACAGCAGTAGTTGCCGAAGCCCCCCCTTACCAACCATGTTCCTGCCTGGCCCAGGTTGGAACACAAGCTCGAAGCGGGCAGCTTAGTGCAGAAATGGAGAGATGGCTCGGCAACAGGGCCAGCCACTGATGCAGCGCAGGGTACAGCACCCGCTTTCAGTCTGACTTACGGGCCGCGCTTGCCAACGCCGAGGACCAGAAGCAGCAGGCAAAGGACGACCTAGATACGGAAATGGCCAAGCCAATGCCTGAAAGAGTAGTCAGAAGCTGCGGGATCGGGATCTGCCGCACTTTGAGCCCAAAGCCCAGACTGTGCGCCTCCCCTCGCACTATAAGGAAAGACGCCGTCATAGCGAAGCTGAAGACGCAGAAGGAGGAGTTAGAGGGCCAACTCAAAGAGGTCGGAGACAGACATGTGGACGTCTGAGTTATGTTTAGTCTAGGAAGGGTAGAGGTTAGTTTTTGGATATCATTCGCACTTCTTCCTGATGGCTGTTGCTATCTTCTTTTTTATATCCTAGTATCATGCGAAGTCCACAGAAGTGGTTGGGACTTGGAATGTTCGGGCCTTGGAGGTAGAAGAGAAGGGTTTTGCCAAACGAAACATGTGCTCATCTGGTCTATTGCTACAACGGCAACGCTGGAAAGGACACTCCTGGCTTTTGAATCATGTTGTCACCTCTCATTCTAAAACGGCTGATTGAGAATGCCCCACGGTGCTTTGATTCAAGATCACATTACCGTCAGGCACGGGCTGCAAGCACACCAGTCACCCACTCCAAAAAGCCAGGCATTCCTAGGCTATCGACTTGAAATGTCAGACACGATAAAAGAGACAAGAGGGGAGGCGGAGAGATGACGAAAGGATGCAAGAAAGGGTTCTGAGCTGAGGAGCCTCCCGACCCCTCAAGACTTTAACCCTCAGTATAGGCGTTTGGGTGCAATTTTATGTCCCACTTTCGCATCAGAGTAGGCGGTGCTGCACGGACATCCGACATGAGTTGAATCCGTCGTTTGCCCGTATGTTCCGCCGGATGCAGGCTAGTTTGCTTTATGTGTAGAGAGTCCCTTTGTCGGGTGCTTTCTGAATGGGATCTTGCCACAGGTCCGGGAGTTCCAAAGAGACAAGGAGAACATGGAAAAGGAGCTCTGGGCCGAGCTGAAAGCCAATGTGCGGCTTTTTTTCTCTCGCAAGGAGCTCGCATCGCTGAAGCAGCAGCTGGAGGATAATAAAGAGGCCCGTCGATGATGTTCCCTCCCATTTCCACCGTCATCGGAGCACATGCGCATTGCAGGACTTCGCTCGCAAAATGAGCGACTACGATCGGAAAAAGGCCGTGGACATGGACATCCTCCGCCGGGACCCTCTCGACAGATAAGCATGACGGCCACCAAAACCTCGGGCTTGAATCCTTCAGGCTTAAGGCCTAAGGTTCGTGAGACTGCGCGTGAGACTTTCAGATTACTGCTCAAGCCGGCCTTTGCTTTGATTACTGGGCTGGCTGTGCAGGACATGGTCCAAAGGGTACAGGATGCCAACGAGATGCTCAAAGCTAAGACGAAGGACAGCTTGCTCATAGTTTTGAAGTGATCACTGTGATCACAGTAGCATGATTTATTGTCCAACCTTGTGCAGCCTATTGGTCTTTCTTCTACGGTGACTACGACTAAGATCCAGCAAACCTGTGCTTTGCACCATGGAAGATAAGCTGAAGTCCAAGTCTCGACGGCGGGTTTCGAGCCGTTTGAGCGGTAGGAGTCGTGTGTCCACAACATGGAGGTATCGCTTGTTGATGGCTTGAAGCCCTGAGCTACCCATCTGAGTCTGTTTCCAGGAAGAGCTGGACTCCACCACGAAAAGAACCATCATGGAGAACGAGCAGATGGTGCGAACCTCGCTTTTCTTTCGTAATCTTCAACTCTTTGGCGCTTCGGAGTTTCACCTCCTGTGCCTCCCAGCTGTTGGGGCAGTCAAGCATTGAAGTGGGCTTAAGAGCAAAGGGAGACCTCAACCCGCCGGCTCGCCCAGTTTACAGAGCTCCACTTCCAGAGCAAGGAGACGGAAAAGCTGATGGAGAGGCTCGGGCCTTCTCCCAGCTTCTTTTTGGGGATCCTGTGCTCCGTTTCGGAAGTGCTGTGGGCGTCATCTTCGCAGTGTTGGGTTTCCTGCAGTCGGGCGCAGCGCATGGATGCTGATGCTCAAAGCTTTACCGGGATTACGATCAGTGTAAATGCCCCGAGGAATCAATCCCTCCTGGAAGAGAATGCCCAACTGCGGCGTAACCTTCTCATCCACAAGGACTGCGCACGACTGTTGCCAGTCAACATGTGAGCCTAGAGTGGGCGGTCTTGCCGGTACTTCTCCCGTCTCCGGGAAGGACTTGGAGAATGAGCTGGCTCGACGCACCCACCTCTACCAGAGATTGCTCAAGAAAATGGATCAGAAGCACGCCTGCCTTGTTTGCAGCCGCGGTTTGCATTTTGCCTTGGCTCTCGGATTTCAGCGCTTCGACTCGGAAAGAGATAGTCCTACATGCTCGGCGCGCTCAGGGCTTTCCTAGTTGAGTCTACTTCCTTTGGATATCAGCCACCGAGCTCATTAGTAACAGGTTGAAATCGGAGGCCGCGCAGCAGGAGCAGCCCCGGACTCAGGGTCATCCAGTCATCCAGTGATTGCCAGCTGCCCACAGTGCGACATCTGCAGACACAAAGGTCTCGTGAATTCAACCCGGCGAAGTCGACAGAGTCTGCAATGCCGGAGCAGGACCGAGAAAGCAGTACAATGTATCCCGCGCATGCTCAGAAGGCTGAGAAAACACAGTGCTGTGGCCGTGAGTGCAGGAGAGCTTCTCGCTGGGTGGTTCTCGGGAGGTGTCCGGAAGCCATCCGCACAGCCAGCAGCCCAAAATCGATTCTTGATTCAGCAATTCGTTTCCTTCACCATGGCCGCCACTGTGAGCTAGAATAGCTAGACGCCGTGCAAGTCTCGAGGTACTAGCCTCTCAGTCGAGGAGATTAGTCGCCTGCAGAGGCAAGTGGAGGCCGGACAGCGTGTCCAGATTGAATCGTGCTTTGCAAGAAGACCATCCGGCGCCAACGCTTGTTTATTTGCGACCGCTGCTTTCTCTGCGACTATCTATTATGGCGGCGACTGCCCCCGATCAGCCGCGCGCAGGATCACCAGAGCACCCTCCAGATGGTCGGAAGCCTAGATTCATTTCAAGATTGCAGAGCTCATCATGTCACCTCACCACGCAATAGATAGATGCAGTCTAGTTTCAATCCGCAATACGAGGATTTATCTCGACATTATATGCATCATTCGAGTTGCGGACTCCAGTGCGATGTGGTTCGACACTTCATGCTGTGTCAGTTCGACAATGCGCGCATTGCCTCGTTAATCCGGTGCTTGCGATCAGGTGCGGCATGAGTTCGCACAATATCGGCGCGATCATGCGACTCTTGCCCAGCTGCAGGCAACCAACTCTAATCACTCTACGTAATCACGTGGAGGCAGCCAAAGCGGTTCTTTTTCCCGATTTCCATTGCAGGACCAGAGCACACGCCTCATCATCTCGGCGCTCTATGAGCTGAAGCAGCAGAAGGAAGCATGGGAAGGGTTCTCAAGCTGTGCACTGCTTTGGTGGGGCTTGCTCTGTTTCGAGTTGGGGTTGGCTGATACCAGCAGCTACAGTGGGACAGAGTCCGGCTCTTGTCCCATGTGTCTCTCGCCGCCTCTCTCTCCTCCGATTCCTTGTGTTTCTTAGTCGACACACGTTGGGCTGGAAGAGATTGGCCGACTAAGTCGAGACAAAACGCATTCCTAGAAGTCGCTGAACAGCTCGGGAGCAATGCTTCTGTCACTGGAGGATCAGGCACCGTTTCCTCCTACGTCGTCGGCTCCTTACAGTTCACATCACTGGAAGCTGATCGCTTCTTTGCCCACGCTCCATGCACAAAGCATGGTCGGACTGTGTAATTCGCATTGATGAAAGAAGGTGTGCACTTGTTTCGGTTCCGGTTAAAGCTCCGCTGACAGGTATGATCCAGATGCTGAGTGGCAGTTCACCAATATGACACCGAAGCAGAAAGAGCAGCTTGGCAGCTTGTGGATTGCGAGACGGGCTTCAGGTGCCGAGAGCCCTTTTCAGAATGAATAGCTTGTGTTTGAGATACCAGGTACTTTTTCCGCGTTCTGCTGGAAAAGCTCAACAGCAGCATGTGCGCGATGTGCTTCCCTGTCGGCCTGAGGCTTGTTCTGACTGCGCAGTTGCCTGACAGCGCACGCCACATTGATCTGGGCTAATAGTACTTCATGGCCATACTTGCACAATCTGAACCTCGCTCCCCTTTGCCCCCGCAACTCACTAAATGGACATCCGAGAGCTCTTGCCGAGGTCCACAGGCTACCTCCACGGCAAGCCTGCCTGCCATCGGAAAGACGGATCAGGGTGGCAAGGAGGCCGCTTCCTGCCCAGAAGGACCCAAAAAATTCCTAAATCCTTGCATTTGGCAGGAGCTTAAAGGCCATCATGCACGGAAGCCCCTGAAGTGAAGCCGAACTCCCCGTATCAGGGCATCCGCTTCTCCCAGTTCCTCTGGTCCGTGGCGACGGACGATGGCCCATCACAAGGCAGTGCTGGAAGGGCTCTGAAGCTGCTGGCGACAGCAATGCCACACTTTAATGCGAATATGCGATCAGGCTTCGTTCGAGTCAAGAAAGCCAAAACCCTGCTTCCGGCAGGCCTTCGCCAGGAAATGTGCACGAAAGCCTGCCAGACCGAGACCAGCACAGCAGATCCCTGCTTGAAGGAGCGGCCGCAGGGACTCCTGGGCAAGGTACCCCGAATCTGAAAAGCCCGCGTGTATCTACTGCGAGAACATACTCGGAGTTTTGAATATACATTCTGGTTGTGGGGTAGCCCTCGCCGCAGAAGTCACATCCAGAGTCAGCTCTAGGGCACTGCACTGCACTGCAGGCTGCAAGGCCCTGCCATTGAATGCATCTCTATAGCAACAAAGTAGGCCAACCTGCCTCCGCTGCCCAAATTACCGTAACCTCAAAGCCCTCAGAAGCCCAGACGCTCCAAGCCTAGAGAGCCCAGATGCAGGAAGGGATTTGGAATCCGAAGGGCAAGACGTCCCACCTCAACTCGGCCGGCATGCTCACCGCTGGCATGGTGCCTCGATAAGAGTGCGGAGGAAGTGGTCTTTGTGCGGCTTTGATGTTTGCTGTGGGGCTTCGTGTGCTTTCCCCTGGTCAGCCTTTCAGGAGCAAGCGCACCCAAAAGCTTGTCCACACCATCTCTCCCAAAAACAGACTCACCTCAAGGTCCTGCACCGGCACCAGTCCTTCTGGCATCCTTGTGAATGCTTGTCCGAGTGATTTCTCTTAGCTACTAGTAACATTCTAGCAGCATCCTAGCATCATCAAAGCCTCAAAGAAGCCCTCCCAGGTCGCTGGGAACGTGAGGAACTGGGGGCCCAAGGCGGTCTCGCACCGGACCCGCGGCTTCTGAGCCCTCGGAGCCAGGGCTTTTCTGGAGGGTCTCTTGTCTCTTTCCTACAGAAGAGTTTGGGGGTTTTTAGGGGTTTACACATGGCTTCCTATATCTAGAGCTGCGACCTCTGCACAGCCAGATGTAGGAGGATGGAAAAACCGAATCAGAGGAGACGGAACGTGCAGGGGAGTATGTGTTACCATCGTTTCCTGGCACAGCCATCATGTTCTCCGAAGATCCGAGAGAACCATAGAACATCTCACCTGCCGAAGCCACCAAATGGTGGCACCTGCATCCATCCACCCAGTGTCACCGAAGAATACACTGTTGTGTGACGGGTCTTTTTGCCGGAGATGGTCGTTCGTGTTGAACACTTTTCGGGCCCAATAGGATCATGCGACTTGCTGTAGGTCATTCGGTGCCACCCCACATGTCTCACTTGGCCTCGCAGTGGTCTCCGGGGGCTCAAAAATGTGTCCTCTGAAGCCAATGGCTGCTCAAACAGAGAGGCAATAGTACAGTCGGTTGTTCATCGCAGCGCATCCTACTGTCAGACTTGGTGCCTCCGATCTCCCATTGGCTCTGACCAACCAGATTGTGTCAACTTCTTCAAGATCAAAAAGTCTGCTGGGAGCAATGCACATGAAAAGATATCATGTGCACCAGCGTCCTTGTAGCTGGTCGCAACTTCAGCAAAGCAATTTTGGACCAAGTGCCAACGGGCAGAGACTTTGGGACCACGAGGAACGCCAAGGACCTCTTCCAGGACGCACTCGAAGGATCTCTCGCTCAGTGTCAGTTCCATGGCCCCAGGGACCCAAGCCGTGGCCACAAAGCCTGCAACAAAAACAGACTCGAGCTTCCACAAGGAACTTCTCCGTGCTTCAATTAAAACCAGAAATGTGTAAAGACATCTTAGGCCTCTGCTTGTCCTGCAGGATGTCGCCGCCGGCTGACGACAGAGCGGGACTCAAGCGCCCTGCAGCTGACAGATCAGCTTGATGCCTGATTTCATGGTTGACAAGTCGAAGCTGACAGCCAGAGAAAGCAACGAAGTTCTGACAGAGAAATTGTCACGAGTTGCTGGTGACCAAAGACCGTTGAGTTGTAAGAGCTTCCCTCCAAGAACTACTTCTAACGGAACACACCAAGTGACAAACATCTTCCAACTACGTATGCTTTCGCGACTTGTCATGAACCGAGACACTGATGTCACTGATATCGTATCATCTCAAGGATCTACAACGAGTCATAAGTTGACATCTCTCTTCTTTCTGCCATGAGCGCCAGCACAGGCCTGTCGCCAAAGCGGGATCCTCGGATGGCCGCATGCAGAACGCAGAAGTGTGCATGGCTCTCACACCCTGCAAACCCCAAGCTCCAGTACCCCTAACGACCCAGCGAAAAGCCACAGAAGAGCGGGATGCCTTAAGCTGCCTTAAGCCTGAAGGAGACTGGGCCCTGTAGCTCTCGTTGGTGCTGGCCCTGGCGACCCGGAGCTTCTGACGCTGCCAGAAGCCGAGCCTTTCTTGTTGAAAGATCCTTGAAGACCCCTTCTGGATCAATGGATCGGTTTAGAGGCAGTACGGACAGGCGGGGCTTTCAAGGCTTCAACCGGCCGGTTGGGAAATGAAGTCGGCTGGCTACGCTTAGCTGCCAGCCCTAGACCCCAAACCGGCGCGAGTTTTTGGCTTCAAGCTTGGAGGTTAGGGGGAGCTCGGCGTTTAGGATTCAGGAGCTTTGGGTTTAGGGAGGTATAGCCCCTGCAGTATACTATGCTATAAAGCTATGAACTAGGTCTCCAGACTGTTTAAGTATCGCTCACCTTACTGACCGAATCATTTGCGCCTTGAGGTAGGGCGGTGAAGGAAGAGCCCCGGGGGGAGGGGGCACAATCAAGCGATTGAAGAAGGCACAGTAGCATGGTGACCACGGTGATGGCCATGGTGGTGATGCTAACGGTGGTGATGATGCTGATGATGATAGTGATGATGGTGATGATGGTGATGGTGAGTGTGACGGTGACAGTAATGATGGTGATGATGATGATGGTGGTGATGATGATGATGGTAATGTTGGTGACAGCTGATCTGCCATGACTCAGAGAACAGCAGTAGTGTACAGGGTGAGAAGTCATGAAGGATTGCAGCACGCGACATTGTATGCCAAGCAGCGACATACCAGGACCTTGAATATTCGGTGCCCCGGCAAGGCATGCAGCTCTCTAACAGGATAGCATGAGCGCCCGTCCATCCTCAGGCGTGCGGTTCGGCGGCTCGAGGCCTCCTGGAACGGACATCATGCGAAGCCATCCTCCCATGACCTTGTTCTCCAGGGGAGCTGTAGCAGTAAGCATGATTTCCTGTCAGTGCTTGCTTGCACGGTTGTGGTTCTATGATGCTGTTGATGATGATGGTTCTGAGGGCTGGTGCCGATGCGACAGACCATAGGCCTCAGAGGCTTACAGACCCACCAACTTTTCCTTCAGCTGCAGCATCCATTCTTTCGGTGCTTTGCCGACTGATTCGCGGAAGTCACTAGATGTCTGAATAGCCCCCCCTCGAGTTTAATGGAGGAGCTTCTCTGCGGAAGGCGACAGGTCCCAAAGTTGAGCAGCTTAGCAGGGTGACACCTCAGCATCCTTATCCGCATGCATCAAAGCAGAGATTACTCCTCGACGGCACTGCTTTTAACATCTTTTCGCAGTCGTAAGTAAGATGTAGCAAGGAACAGCTCGAACCTGCTTGCCTTGCGGAGCCTCGGCTGTTTCGAAGCTCCCCCACTACTCCCTCTCATCAGGCGGCCGACGTGGTGCTGCATGATTCCCTCATCCCCGAGGAGGTTCAGCAGCAATATAAATAATTGAGTCATTCATGGCAAGACTTGCGCCAATAAGGTAGTACGATTACTTGTAGCAAGTAACTAGACGGAGCTCATGCCGCAGGAATCCGAAGTTGGTACGTTGTTCACACAGAGTTGTCTCTGATGGTGGCTCATATGATGTACATGACGGACAGGTGTTGAACATGGTGCCTCGACGAGCGCAGCTAATAAATGTGGGAAAGCGATGCGGCGATGTCAAGGCGCGCCTCCTGCTTTTATTTGTGTGTGTGTGTTTGTTTGTTGGTTTGCTTGTTTGTTTGTTTGTTTGTTTGTTCGCTTGCTTGCTTGCCTGCCTGCCTGCTTGTTTGCTTGCTGGCTTGGCTGGCTTCCTGCCTGCCTGCCTGTTTGTCTGTTTGTCTGTGTCTGCTTGAGGTCATAGCCAAAGAACTGCAGTGGGGTCTTTGAGTCGACTCCAGCCTTGCATAGCAGCCAATCAAAGCCTCCGTCATCCGCGAATCTGCGGAACGCTGTGGCGTGCATCAGAAACCGCTTGCATTGCTGAAGGACAGAGGCCTCCAGCAGCAGGCCCGCTGTGATGCCACATTGTACAGCAGCCTTCCAGACACTTACTTCCCTCCACAGTTTTCGTCAAGGCTTACGGCTCATGCTCCAGCAGCTCTTAATCAACCCGTAGGGAAAAGCTTCGGAGTTCCGAGGTTTTCCCTCTGCGCTAGGGTCGTCTTGTTTTGGCAGGAGATTCACGACTTAATGCTGGTGCACAGCCGACGTGGTTGCAACGTTGTTCGGCTTAAATGTCCCGGTCTCAATCTTCAGTCGCATTCAATTGCATTCATCAAGGCTACGTAATGTCCTGCTAGCCCCTCCTCCTGATGCTTCTCCAACCTTCTCTAACGTGCATCTTTGAGGTGGTGATCCCTTCATCTTCGGGCGAGGGGGCGAGGAGAGCCACAGATGAATCCGATCCGTCAAGTCTTTGCGACATGCATCAGGAGCTGGAGTTCCTGGCAGCGAATCACGTGTCAAACTGAGTGTTTTGCGCCTCGATTGCCGCTCGTGGTCATAATCATCATCCTATGTGATTCCAGTTGAACTTCAGGTCCCCTGCGAGGTGGTGCCAGGCATCACCAGTGCGCTGGGCGCCGCAGCCTCCTGCCAGGCTGAGAGATTCCGGGCTGTGGGGTTCAGGGCCTCGGGATCTCGGGCTGGCGCACGGCTTCAGAGGTACCGTCGGTATAGTTGTGCATCCTTCCCAGAATCCTACTCTTTTCTACTTGGGTACGCGATTCGGCGATGCGTTGAAACTCCCGAATCCTGGGAGTGGGGCATGATTGTTGCAGACTCGGAGGTCGCTGGGAGCTTCTGCAGTACAGTACTGCTGCTGCTACGACTACTATTACTATCACTACCAGTACCACTACTACTACTACTACTACTACTACTACGACTACTACTACTGCTACGACTACTACTACTGCTACTAGTACTACTACTACTACCAC